>APFE031605735.1:159066-193898 GCA_000404065.3 Pinus taeda | reverse complement strand
TTTTCGCACTTTAGTGCAGCGCTGCATTCAACTCATTTTCGAGCTCTTTCTATAGACAATTTTGAGATATGATTAATATTTTTTGATCAATGAAGATGAATTCAGCCTTGACCCAGAACTGATCTTTCTAAGGGGGCTGTAGCTCTTGGGGTTGGGCCCAACCCAAGTGCCTAGTACCTCCTTGTATTTATGTGTGTTTTTCTTGCATTCATGAAATAATTTATGTTGTTTAGATTGAATCTTGCTTTATTACTGAGGTTGTTTTTGATGATTAGAATAGTTGTTCTTGCTTCAGGTTGATTAGTTAGTTTTTTGCAATAATAGAAAAAGATCCACAAAAAGGCTACCAAGTAGGCTTTGATCTCCTTTCTCCCTCTTTGGGACCATGAATTGAGACCAAAGCACTCTTGTTGCCACCAAAACACTGTTCTTTGCTTTCCAATGCAATTGCTGGTGTGTGAATTCGAGTTGGAGAAGTTGATATCAGTGTATTTGCATGCTTGGATTTTTCTTTGTTCAGTTTTCATAGCTTTCTTGCATCATTTCTTGTCCATAAAATTCTGTTCAACACTTTTCTGGTTTTTTTAGGGCAGAATTAGGTTAAAATAGGTAAAACTTTGTTTTTTAATTCTCCTTGATTCAATTTTTAGAAGCAGGTGTGTAGCTCACTCAAATACCATCCCAGCTTGTCATCCTCTCATCCCCCAACCTGCTCCAGTCCATTTCTCAAGGTTTTCTCCACTCATTCGCCACACTTTTTCCAACCAGCCATAATTTCTACGTTTTTGTGCAAAATCGCTTTCTTATCCTTTGAACCAATCCAACGATCACCTTCATGTTTGATCTTCATTGACAGAGTCCTAGACCCTCTAACACCCTTATCCACCTTCCATTTCCTTTTTCCCACCATTTTTCCTCCTCCAAACCTTCAAAAATCACTTTTGGCCTGTTCCTGTAGATCCCCTGCAGACTTCCTGTTGAAGTTTATGCAAGCGATTTTTCGAAATCTGATCGCAATGGAATTCTCCAAAAGGGTGCTAGGGACTCCTTAGGTCCTCTCCACACCTTCCTCCTCATTTGCAACAGCCAACTCCATCGCCTTTCGCCACCAAACCTCTGCACAATCACAAATAGTTAAAACGCAAACACAATAATTCTGCATAAAATTGCTCAAAAGTACAAAAAGATGGTTCTTCCACATTTTCCTTCAGAAGTAGCTTAAGTACATGCATTTTATCTTGACAGTAGTCCATGGCATCCATTTCAATAGTTTCATCTCTTTTTTTCACTAGAGTAGGGTTAGTGGGTAAAACTAGGGTTTGCTAGGGTTTGCATTTCGTTTCAAATTTCATCATCTTTTTGCAAGTAGAATAGCCTGTTTTGAGTTAGCTTTCTTTCATTACAATTAAAAGCTTCTTCTAAGAACTCATAGAAGTTGGCTTGAGCTCCTAGCGAACTTGTGCCAGCGGATCAAGTGACAACTTGCAGTAAGAGCTAGTAACTTGTGCATACAACACCGTCGCTTTCAAGTTTGTTATGAACTACCGGGTTGATAAAAGTAAAGAAGGGAGCCCCTGGAGTTGCAACATCATTGCTTGCAATACTGGAGCCCACCACAGACCCAGTTGGACGACTTGCTTTTTAGTAATGGTCAAGTGTCGAGATTGCTTATAGTGAGGGTAATTTTCCTCTAGATATTTTTGCCAGTTTTTCTCTGTAGGATTGTTAGTTTTCGACATCCAGATTGTACTCGTAATTTCTCACTGTTGCATAATAATAATAAAACACTCAGTTGCTGCACTGGTTTTCCCAAGTTGGGTTTTTCTAGGAACATTTGTTCAAAATTAACTGTGTCAATTTTTATGTGTGTGTGCTAGAATTTTCTCAGTTTCCAATGCTATTTTATTCCACAATTTTATTTGTGAAGGTTGCAGTGTGAATTATTTGGTATTTGCCGTAGCAGATAAATTGTTTAATTAACAATTAGAAAAATAATTTCCAATTCCTGCAATAGGATTTCAGACTTGAAATTTTAACATGGTATCAGAGCGTGATTGATCAACTGGGAAGCTCAGAAGTGGAAGAAGAGAATTTCGCTGTTTAGACGGAGCAACAGGGCCGAAATCCTCAGAGGTTGTGCAACGCCTAGCTAGGCAGTGTGAATTACTGGGCAAGGGTTTAATTTTTAGTTGCAGGGTGGCAAAAGTTTCAGTTTTCCCAGATTAATGATTCCAGTAGGGAGAGGGAGCAACAACAACTCAAATTTTCACTGAGCAGATTCCTTGGTTGGACGTAGAGGGTTTTACAACAACAAAATCAATGTCGGGTGGAAGAGAAAAGCACACACAAAGTGAAAATTTCTCTCAGGAGACTTCGAGTTTTAGAAGTTTTATTTTTTGGTTGTAGATTGGCAGTAGTTGAGAGCAAATTTTCTCATTCTAGAAGGGAGTGTGAATAACAGAACCAACAACCAAGTAGAGGGAAAGAGGGAGTTTTTGACAGTTTCAAAGATGGCCACAACAAGGCTCATAGACCAGGATAGGTTGGAGGGAGCCTCCAACTATGTCATCTGGAAGGCTAGGATGCCCTTCCTTCTGGATGAATACAGCTTGAATACCCAAGATGCCGATCAACTCAAAGAGTACAGGAGAGAAATGGCGAAGGCTAAGAGGATGATCTTGGATGGAGTTCGAGACCATCTAGTTTCACATTTGGTAGAAAAAGGGACAACCAAGGAGATGTGGGATGTTCTTTCCGAGCTATTTCAGAGTTCTTCCAAGCAACGATTCTCCAGGAGAAGTTGAGAAGCATAAGGATGGAGAAGGGCGAGAGCATAGATGGCTTCCTCACCAGACTTCAGGAAGTCCAAGATCAACTAGCAGCCGTTGGGGAAGCACCCCAACCCACAGAGCTTGTACGATGGCACTGAATAGTGTATTACATGACTGGTAGGTATTTGTCTAGAGTATCTTGGGCAGAGGCACCCTGCCTAAGTGGGACAAGATGTGGTCCTATCTACAATAGGAGTTGAGGTGAGCTTTAGTTAAGAGTACCATCAGTGACAACAACAACAAGATATTGAAGGGTGAAGAGGAGAATGTGGCCCTAGAACCAAAGGTTCCCAACCAAGGATAGGAAGAAAAGAAGAAGAAGAAAAAGGACCGGGCGAAGGTCAAGTGCTTCACATGTGGTGAATTCGGCCACTACAATATACAGTGTCCTCTCAGCAAGAAGGACAAGCAGGAGAATCAGGACCAAGCAGGACCAAGCAACGATGTCTGTTGAGATTGATAAGTTGTCCTTCAGGTTGGAGGAAAACTTCACGATGTTTGCAGCTATACCTCTAGTGTTGAGAAATCTATAGGTGAATAGATAGGATGATTTCTCTTTTCTTGGTAACTGCTTGTGATGTCTTTTACTTTTCCTTACTTATTCACTTCCTCACTTATTATTATGTTTGTATATCATCAAACAACTACCAAAACAAGAAGAACAATAGAACACAAGAACACAGATTGTAGGCTGCAAGCCAAGGCCAAAACCTCTCCACCTGAGAGGAAAACCTGCAAATCTCCTCTTCTTAAAGATTCTTCAACTGACGAATTCCAAGACCTCTAGACCAAGACCACTACCCTCCAAGACCAAGTCCAACCCTTCCGGATGTTGTG
Source organism: Pinus taeda (assembly GCA_000404065.3). Taxonomy (NCBI): domain Eukaryota; kingdom Viridiplantae; phylum Streptophyta; class Pinopsida; order Pinales; family Pinaceae; genus Pinus; species Pinus taeda. The sequence goes on along the minus strand of APFE031605735.1, from coordinate 190,230 downwards.
CTCTCTTTGTCCAAGTCAAACCAAGTGAAATCTCTTCCGATAGCACAACTTCGACCCCTCAACTTCAGAATTGCGGCTTCTACCGTAGGTCTGAAATTTTCGGCCCCCAACAACTGCTACTGCTTCCACACGTGTAAGCGAAATTGGCCTTCCAAGGTCTCCCTGCAACTTCACTCGCCTTGCTTCCTTGTTTAGGGATAGAAGATGACCTATTGAGTCTTTCCAACAACTTTGATCCTCTTCCAGCAGATAGGGACTTTCAACCTTGAAGCAACAAACCTTAGCTTCCTTTCTCGCACGTGTGAGAGAGAACTAGCCCAGAAACAAATCTTCTTCGTCCTCTTCCTTCTTCACTTGAATGAGTGATGAATGTGTTCCAAGGAGGTCGAGTTCCCTCCTTTATATAGGCTTCTAAAGGTGGACGTGGCTCCTCAAAATAGGATTACTTGGTCTTGAAGGGTATTTTGACACTTTTAATAACAAAATTAATTTTCCTTACAAGTTACAATGTGCCCGATGGGGTCTTCAACTTATGACAATGATTTTGACTTCTTGACCTAAGACAAACCCTCGAAGCACTCAACGGGTGCTTGACTTCTAAAATAAAAGACCTTGAGCATGAAATCCGTGCTCCAAAAATAATAATAATAATAATAATAATTTTTCATTTTACAATATATAAGAATCAAAAATACATTTCATATTTATGAAGACTGAACCTAGTTACACATTTTTCAACACTCCCTTTTAGCTAGGGAGGTATCCATAAATGATACATGGACATTCTCAATCTGAAGAGATCTCATAAGAAGAGTCGGATTGGTACCCATCTGTTTAGCATCATAACAACCAACATTGTCATATAGCAAGGCCCTGACTAACAACTCTGTCTCTCCACAAGATTAGAGCACAATGCCAACAAGACCAATGATTTATAGACACCATTATCATTGTCTCTCAATGCACATACTCCACTCGGGTGTTCACAGAGTATGTCCTTCCTTAGACTATTCTTATATTGGATAGTTAGTCCTCAAAGAATATCGGTCCTCGACTACTCTTATCTTGGATGCCCTACCCCATTCTCAAAAGTATCGGATACCAGATGCTTACCCAATCCTCCATTCTGTCTTCCCAAGTGAAGACGAGAATCATGTGCCTATCTCTCCCTCTCAACCTAGGAGGATATATCAACCAAAACCAGCTTGTTTCTCAAATATACAAGCTTCTTATTAGGAAGAGATTTTCTTAATATACTGTAGCTGCATCACACCATCTTGTACTAGCTTCTGAATGCAGTGATACTTGTTGTTTATATGCTTTGTCTTTCCATGAAGCCCTAGGTCTTCAGACAATCTTATACAACTGGTGTTATCACAATGTATCATTGTAGGGTCCATTGGTCCTTTGAATAAGTCAGACAACAACTTCCTCAACTAGACAACTTCTTTGCTCACTTCACAGGATGTAATATATTCAATCTCAACACTACTCAAAGCAACCATATCTTGCTTTCTGCTCATCCATGAGATGATGGAGGATCCCAAACCTATGTTGCACAAAACTTCTAGGAACCCAACGTTTTGGGTTGTACTCGTACGTGAAACTCTGAAACTCGAATGAAACTCGACCATCATGTTATCATCTACGAGAGTTAATATAGACATGGTTTTCCTTCTCAATTGTCATCTATGGGTCTTATTCCCTCTTTTCTTGCAAGATAATGTGTTATTCACACACACACACACACATATATTATGCAACCAACTCACAAAAAGATAGATCAATGATTTAAAAATTATCCTCTTCGAGGGAGAAACCTCCTTTACGTTACATAAATGAATAATTCTTGGATGATACTAATGACAAGAACTCCTTTCTATATATAGGAGTCTAAGGGGTCACAATATAATCAGAGCCTACATAACAATAGTAATGTAAGGGCACAACAATTACAATATTAGGTTTTATGTGGCATAATAATAACAATATGGGGACTACATGGGCACAACAATAACAATAAGGGTGCTGCACTAGAAATAACAATAAGGGGCTACACTAGTATTATAGCGGCCTAACTACCCCTCTCCTTCCAAAAAGTGTTTTCCTCAACGCTTGACTAGTTATGGATGCTTTTGTATAAAATTCTCATTCTTCCATGTGGAATCTTCAACAGGTAAGTTCTGCCATTTAATGAGATACTCTGAAATTGATCGATTTCATAGTTGTTGGGTTATTGTTTCTGTGTCTGCTTTAAGTTCCAATATGATTTTTCCTTCTTCGTAAAGTTTTGGTAATATTGTTTGAACTAAGATCTTGTCACCTATAACCTTCTTTAAGCATGAAACATGGAAAACTGGGTGCACTCGGGAAGATGCAGGAAGCTCCAATTTGTATGCCATAGTACCAATCTTTTGCAACACCTTGTAAGGACCATAGTACTTTGGTGATAATTTATTATCCTTCTTAGCATGCTTGAGGGACATTTGTTTGTATGGTTGTAGCTGTAAAAATACCCAGTCAGCTACATCAAAACTTCTTTCACGGCGATGTTGATCTGCCTGTTGTTTCATCCGATTCTGCGCCAAATTGAAGTCATCCTTTAAGACTTGGAGAACTTTTTGTTGATGCTCGATGTGATCTTCCACTGCTTGAACCTTAGAACTTTCTCTTCAAGATGAGGTGATGGATAGTGGATGATATCTGTAAAGTGCCATAAATGGGGTCATTTTTGCTGCAGTATGGAAGGAAGGGTTATACCACCATTCAGCTAGAGGGAACCACTTGACCCATTGTGTCTGTTAATCAGATACAAAGCAACGGAGATATCCTTCCAAACATTTGTTCACTATCTCAGTTTTCCCATTAGATTGACGATGATAAGATGAGCTATGAGCTAATTGAGTACCCAGACAAGACAATAATTCAGTCCAAAAATTTCCAGTGAAAATTGGATCTATGTCACTTACAATAATCTTTGGGTTTCCATGTAGCTTTTGAATTGTTTCCATAAATGTAGTAGCAACTGTACTAGCTTTAAATGGATGAGATAATGCACAAAAATGTGCATACTTGGTAAGTCTATCAACTACCACCATGACGACACTCTTTCCTTCAGACTTGGGTAAACCTGTGATAAAATCCATTGAAACCTCCTCCCAATGTTGACTTGCAATGGCTAAAGGTTGTAACAGACTCAGGGTCTTAATTGTCTCAACTTTATTTTATTGGAAAACCAAACATTCCACCACAAACTTTTGAATATGAGATTTAAGGCCCTCCCAAAAAAATTCCTTAACCTTGTGGTAAGTTTAAAAAAATCTCGAGTGCCCTCCTAAGGGAGGGGTGCAATTCCAAAAAAAATCTTTTGTTTGAGTTGGGAATTTTTACAAAGATACAAGCGATTTTTGTACCATAATGAATCATTTTTCCATCTAAATGTCTCAAATATACTGGGATCTTGCTGCAACTTTTGAATGAGCATCCACACTTCTTCGTCATTCCTCCATTCATCCCTTGCTTTGGTTATCCAATCTGTTTGGATAATAGAAATGGCACAAAGCAATCCTTCCACATCGTCATCCTTTCTTGAGAGTGCATCAGCAACAACATTTTGCTTCCCTTTTTTGTAGATGACTTCAAAGTCATAATCCAACACATTTGTGACCCATTTTTGTTGCTCTTCTAAAGATAATCTTTGTTCCAAAAGGTATTTAAGACTATCATGATCTGTTTTTACTTTGCAGTGTCTTCCCATTAGGTAAGGTTGCCATTGCTTTAGTGCATGTAGTATTGCCAACATTTCCTTCTCATAAATAGGTTTTTGTAAATATTCTATTTGATTGGACAACTTTTAAAAGCATTGGGTCTTCCCTCTTGCATTAAAACAACACCAATTCCATTTCTTGAGGCATCACATTCCACAATAAAGGTTTTTCTGAAATCTGGCATAGCTAAGACCTGTGCTTGGCACATTATCTCTTTAAGATGTTCAAAGGCCTTAGTTGCTTCTGGAGTCCAAGAAAATGCATCTTTCTTGAGTAATGTTGTTAGAGGTGTTGCTATTCTCCCATAATTCTTAACAAAGTTGCGATAATACCCTGTCAAACCGATAAATCCTTGAAGATGCTTTATGGTTGTCGGGATTTTCCATTTCTTAATGGATTTAGTTTATAGGGTCTACCTTAACACCCTCATGAGATACAATATGACTCATATATTCCACTTTCTGTACTCCAAAGAAATATTTGGAGGATTTTGCATATAATTGATTCTCATCCAATAGTTTGAGCACACTGTCAAGATGTTGAACATGATACTTCCAAGACTTGCTGTAGATTAGTATATCATCAAAAAATACTAACACAATTTTTCTAAGGAAGGGTTTGAAAATGGAATTCATAAAACATTGAAATGTAGAAGGTGCATTGGTAAGGCTAAAAGGCATGACCAAAAATTCATAATGACCCTCATGAGTTCTAAACGCTGTTTTCGGAATGTCTTCAGCCTTCATTCTAATTTGATAATATTCTGAACGAAGATCCAACTTGGTGGAGTAAATTGCTCCATGTAATTCATCCAACAATTCATCAATGATAGTAATGGGAAATTTATCTTTAATAGTGAGCTTGTTGAGCTCCCTGTAATTTGGACACATGCACCATGATCCATCCTTCTTATGCACCAATACTATTGGAGCAGAAAAAGAACTTTTACTAGGTTGACTTATACAGACCTCTAGCATTTCTGCGACCGTACATTCAATTTCACTCTTTTGGTCATAGGGATATCTGTAAGGCCTGATGTTTGGAGGAACACTCCCTGGAATCAAATGAATAGCATGATCGTGATCACGAATGGTGGGAGGCCTTTGGAAGTCTCAAATACCCTGGAATGATTGTCCAAGACTTATTGGAGATTTGGAGAACTAGATGATTTCGATGTTTGAATCTCTAATGAGCATAATTGTGCAATTACCCCCTGTTTTCTTTCTTTAGAAGCTTTGACATGCCATTAGAGCTGATTATTTTCCTTGGTTTTTCTACGATACCCCTTAATTCAACTTCCTTTCCTTCCCAAAAAAAATTCAAGAAAAGTTCTTGAAAATTAAAAGCTATCATACCTAAATATTGTAGCCATTGGACTCCTAGTACAACATCAACTCCACCCATTGGAATGGAAAGCATTGACCTATTCATTACATATTCTCCCATGGATAGCTTGATATTATGGTACTTTCCAGTAATTTATGGTTCCTTCGTTTGCAACGATCACTTGACATTTTGGTGCTGGATATAGGAAGCAATTCAATTCCTTGGCTATCTTACAATGAATAAAATTATGGGTACTACCCGTATCAAACAACACTATTACCTTTTTTTTTGATATGTCCTTTCATCTTGAGGGTTTTAGTAGTGGTAATTGCTCCCAATGCATTATAAGATATGGTTGGATTCATTTCTTCTTTCTCTAGGGTTGGTTCTTGGTGTATATCCTCTTCTTTTTACGTTTCTTGTACCTTTTCTTCACAATCTATGTAAAATAATTTCTTTTCATCTCACTTATGACCTTTAGCGTATTTTCTATCACAACTGTAACGAAGCCCTTTTGCTCTTTTTTCTTACAATTGTTGTGGTGTCAACCTTGTGGGTTGTGGAAGGCTAGGAGCAACAACACTTCCATCTTTATAGTTGTGAGTGGTAGACTTCCTTGTTGCCATAATTTTGATTTCAACTTTTCTTGCCACCCTGAATGCCTTCTCTCATGAGTTAGGTTCCCAAAGGCGAACCTCATGTTGGATGTTATCCTTTAAAGTTCCTATGAAGACATCAATCCTATGTTCCTCTGGAATATCATTTGCCCTTATATTCAATTTTTGGAAGTCCTCAATGTGCTCCGCCATTGAACCCTTTTGTTTGAGATTTATCAATTGGCTGAAGAAGGTGTTTCTTTTTGTATCCTCATAATGTGCTATCATTTCCTTCGTAAAAATTGACTAAGTTACAAGTGGTTTACAAGAACAAAGCTATCAATACCATACAAACTGATTGGGTTCTAAATATAAAGTTGCAATGCGTACCTTTTGTGTCTGTTGCACATTATGGAGATCAAAGTATTGCTCCATCTGTAGTATCTATGTTACCGGATTTTGCCATCAAACTTCTTCATATTGATCTTTGGAATAGGGTGGGTCTTGAATCCCTCGTTAGAGTCTATGAAATCATGATTAACATTTCTTTTGTTCTCATCATGAGTTTCATCTAATATCTTTTCGCCATTAGGAAGCATTTCTTGTAGCAACTTTGTCAAACCTTCTTTCAAGCCTTCCATGTTTGCTTTTAACCCATCATTCAAACCTTACATGTCTGCTTTTAACCCATCCTTCAAACTCTCCATGTCTGATTTTAAACCATTCTTCAAACCTTCCATGTCTGATTCTAAACTGTTCTTCAAACCATCCATCTTAGCTTCCATTTCATTTTTGGTTACTCTTTGTGAGAACGAAATTTGTTGCACTTGGTCTCGTAATTTTGATATATCATGTTGCATTTCTTCTTCTTCATGTGTCATAGAAGAGCTTTCTGGTTGCTTGCTAGGTGTGTACATTTTATTTATTTATTTATTTGTTCGAGGCATTTTGGAATCAAATAATGATATCTATGTTTCACTATGCCCCTTGAATCACTTCAAACTGATTTTTCAAACAAAATTTATGCAAATTAAAAACAAAATACACATCTTTTTCTTGGTTGTTAGGGGCTCAATATTGCAGTTGTTGTATCTATGTAATTACGAATCTCCAAGATCTGAAATTCCATTCTGTAGTAGCTGTCTAAGTCTTCTTTCCAACCCACCGAGTCAGACCAAGATTGGGTTCTTCAAGGAAGAGTTATGCCCAATCTCCCATGATGACCTAATTATAAATTGGTTCAGCAGAGCGAACTTGTACGGAGTGCCACGTATCACTGTTTCGACCTTCGACCCTGAAATTGATACCCAAAAAACTACAGTTCGTTCTCTTCCTGTCACTTTTTACGAAATTCAAATCCGATGCTCAAGGAGAAAGTTATGATGATTTTCCCTAGGTCACCTGTTTGAGATGGAATTCTGGAGCTTGCAAAAACCCTAGCTTCCTCAGATCATATCTCCGAAAATATAGTGAGACAAGATCCGAAATTCGTACATGAAATTCATCAAGATTTCAGCGCCACGTGGTTTCAATTTCAGCTTTTGAAGCTTTGTAGAAAAACATAATAGCGAAAATGCCACGATGACTTGTTTGAAGTAGCAAAACCCTATAATCCAAAGCTCCGATACCAAATGTTAAGCAACCAACTGACAAAAAGATAGATCAATGACTTAAAAATTATTCTCTTCGAGGGGGAAACCTCCCTTACATTACATAAATGAACAATTCTTGGTTGATACAAATGACAAGACCTCCTTTCTATATATAGGAGTCTAAGGTGTTACAGTATAATCAGAGCCTACATAACAATAATAATGTAAGGGCACAACAATTACAATATTAGGTTTCTATGTGGCATAATAATAACAATATGGGGACTACATGGGCACAACAATAATAATAAGGGTGCTGCACTAGAAATAACAATAAGGGGCTACACTAGTATTATAGTGACCTAACAATATATATATTACGTTTCGACCAATGTTTCCATTTTTCGGAGGTGATGTTTCTAAACGTACCCATTTCAAAAACTCTGAAATGTTTCGATGCTTCATGCAACTTAGTCCCAAACTAAAACATCCTCTTGTAGTGCTCCTTCCATCCTGCTCAATGCCTCCCCAATCATAATTTGTATATCCATTGAAATGAACATCATTCCTCCTATCATATTTCAGGAAGTAGTGGATTGTTCCTTGCAGATACCTTAGTATGTGCTTGGGTGCTATCCAATGATCATGCTTTGGCTCCACTTGGAATTGACTAAGAACATTCACTGCAAAACATATGTTTGGTCGAGTATTTACCAAGTACACCACTGAGCCAATCAATTGTCTATACCTTGTTGGATTGACTGGCCTAGATTTATAACTCCTTAGTCTTCTCAAGTTTGTGATCATCGAGGTTGTCATTTGTTTGCAATCTATCATGTCAAACCGATTCAAATTTTCGATCACATACTTCCGTTGACCTAGGTAGGTATCATCAGGTCCTTGCCAGACTTCTAGTCCCAAATAATAGTGCATCAACCCAAGATCCTTCATCTCGAATTTTGCCGCTAACTGCTTCTTGCATTCTTCAATTCGGCCTTCCATACTTGTCAAGAGAAGATCATCCACATACAAAATAATGATTATAGGCTCACCCTTTACAAGCTTAAAATAAAGGTTCAGATCAATAAAACTTTTTGTGAAGCCTAATCTTTGAGGGTATACATCCATCCTTGCATACCATGCCTTTGGTGCCTGCTTAAGGCCATATGATGCCTTCTTCAACCTGCAAACATATGCCTCTCTATCTTTGACTTCAAATCCCAGGGTTTGCTCTATATGGACTTCCTCATCAATTGTGCCATTCAGGAATGCAGTCTTAACATCCGTTTGATGTATATTCCATGCCATCGATGTTGCCAAAGAGACCAATGATTGCATAGTTGTATGCCTTGTAGTTGGAATAAATGTCTCTTCATAATCGATGCCTTCTTGTTGAGAGAAGCCCCTAGCCACAATTCTTGACTTGTACTTGTCAATACTTCCATCTGTCGCATGTTTAATCTTGTACAACCACTTGGAAGTTACAACAAACTTGTTTTTAGGCCTAGGTACGATCTCCCACACCCCATTCTTCATTATCGATTGGTATTCTTCATTCATAGCATCTTTCCATTCTTGATGATTGATAACTTCCTCAAAAGTGGATGGCTCCGCTTCTATTAACTTTGTCATATACGCTGCATACCCTGAATACCTTTTGGGCTTCTTGCTTTCTCTAAATGTGCCTTTAGTTGCTCCATGACCCTCTGCATCTAATAGGGTGGATATCAACCAATTAGGCCTCTTTCTAGTCTTGGGATCACCACAGGTTGTATAGGTTCACTGGGACCTTCATCGTCATGATTTGATTCTTCTTCTTCCCTAGTAACTTCTTTAAATATCAAAAGTTCTTCATCATCAGAGTCCATGGGGAGATCTTTTGATTTCTTGAATGCAATACTTTCGTCAAATATCACATCTAGACTGCCTTCTATTTGGTGTCCTTCTTTTATGTAGATCCTATAGCCCTTAGAGGAATTACTGTAGCCAACAAATGCTCGTTTCATGGTTCATGGATCCAACTTCTTTCTCTTTTCCTTCGATATATGAATATAAACAGGACAACCAAAAATTCAGAGATGATCTACACTTGGTTTCTTCCCAGTGACCTGTGGGGACTTTGATTTTGTATGTATACAACTGTCTTTGTTGCTTCACCCCACAGAAATTTCGGTAAATCTTGATTATGTAGCATTGCTTTCACACTTTCTTCAATGGACCAATTCTTTTGTTCTACAACTGCATTTTGCTCGAGATTTTATGGGACTATCAACTCCCTCTTAATCCCAAACTCCTTACAGAAGGCTATAAGTTCTTTGGAAGTATATTCTCCTCCATTATCAAATCTTAATATCTTAATTCTCCTTTCTGTAATGTTCTCTACTTCAACTTTGAATTCTTGAAATTTGATAAATACTTCATCCTTGGATTTCATTAAGTAAACCCATGTTTTCTTGGAGTGGTCATCTATAAATGTGACATAATATAGATGACCTCCAAGTGACTTTGAAGTCATAGGACCACAAACATTGGAATGAATAAGATCCAAGATTTCTTTTGACCTTGAAGCAATACTTCCAAATGGTCTCTTGGTGCTCTTACCCAATGCACATCCCTTGCAAACTCCTTCATAATTGTTGAATTTTCTAACTCTATTTGTTAGAAAATTAATCTGTATTCCGCTAGTTTATTTCTTCTACTTGTCTAAATTCGACAAGTTATTTAATACAGTTAAATACCGAAATAAACACAATACAATCACAACATCTACAGATCAACAAATGAAAGAAAACAAGCGCACAAGCGACACCGTTACATTTGGACAAATGTTCCCGGAAAAACGCAATGCGGGAAAACTGGTGTAGCTATTTTGAGGGTTATATTATTACGCAGTCTTTTTGAGTACAACTGGGTGCCTAAACAACTCACCCGATAGAGAAAAATACATGGCAACAATACCTCTATATTCGGAAACAAGTTTTCAGAAAACCTGTCCCATGAAATCCTCTCTGGCAACTCTGAGGCTCAGTGTTGGACCCTCTGGACTTTGCGTCAGTCTTTTGCTGACCTGCGTCAGCCCCGGGACCCTCTGCGTCAGCCCTCTGAGGTACTGCGCAGCCTCTAGGACCCTCTGTGTCACTCCAACAACCTCTGCGTGGATGATGCAGTCCCTCCTGGCCTCTGCGCTGTCTCTGCTAGGCTTTGCATGGCCTGAACTGGCTGCTGCTCTCGATCTCCTGCTCTTGTGTTGGTCTCTTAGTATTGTCTCTGCCTCTCTGTCCAGTACCCACATCAGTGATTCAACTTTACTTAGCAACCCCGCTCTAGCAAAATGAATGACTAATCACTCTGGTGTGTTCTCCAACTGACCCTCTAGCCTCCTCTTATACTTTTCTTGTTGGTCCTTCAACGACTAAGATTAAATCTCTAATCAACGACTAAGATTATAATTGGCTTGATCCATGACTTTTGGAACCTTCTAACCCAGTTTTATATTAATACCCATTAATATTTTATTTTTCCTAAGTCTAGACTTAGGAACTCCATTAAAAATATTAATTATTTTAATATCTTCCAAACCGGGTACAATTTGTCCAAACCATTTCTGGGTCTTGGAGATCTCATGTGCTTTAGCCTCTCCACCAATTTTCATGGCTAGAGCACCTCCGATGCTACCCCAAATCAACACTCCCTCTTAGCGAGGACTGTGCTCTAGTAATACTCTTCATTGAGCATTACTCTGATTATCCGACACCGGTCCCTGTGCTGATGCTAGGCCTTCCCACCCAACATCCTCTGCACTGCTGCATCTTGTACTGCTGCCCATGGCCCTGCCACTGCCATCGCTACATCCGTACAACAGCTCCCTTAGCATCCGTGTTGCTGGTTGTCTGTTCTCCCAACATTGCATCTGCACTGCATCCCCCTCTCATCATGCTGCATTGTGCTACTGCATACTGCATCGTGCTACTGCATACTGCTACTCCACTACAACTCAGTTATTGAGAAGTAAGTAACTGATCCACCCAACTTCTGACATCCTTGTTAGGCTAGAAACGCTCTTGACGCTGAAGCTCCCTCTGCCGCTAACAAGTGCTCTTTGTTCTGACCTCTGCGCTGCTGCAACAACTCCCTTCATCTCACATCGTTGCACAGCACTCTGTGCCATCCTGCACTGGTGCAACACTCCCGTGCCTCTCGCACTGTTGCAGCCTACTAGCCTCGCGCTGCCTGGGGACTCCTGCACTGTAGCACTCTATATCGCTTCATCCACATCCATCTCTACTGACATCGGCCAGTCTTGCTACTCTCCTTCAGGGCTCTTGTAGCAAGGTATAATCCAAGAGGTTGGGTACCTCAAGGATCTTTCCCCTCATCGCCTGTAGTCCTCCTGACTATAGCACGATGTCTCCTCACTTCTTCTCAAGTGGCACATGAGCACTCATGGCACACTTGTCATCCTCCTCTACTTCTTTCTCTGCTCTCGCTTGCGCTGCCTTAAAGTCAGAAGCCTCTCCCTTACTCTTCTTCCTTGGATGCTGGTTTGCATAGTGACCCAGTTCCCCACAATGGAAGCACTTGACGTTGGAGAGGTCCTTATTTTTCCTCTTTTAATGACAAAAATATTTTTCTTTACAAGTTACAATGTGCTTGATGGGGTCTTCAACTTATGACAATGACTCTTTTGACTTCTTGATCTAGGACAAACCCTAGAAGCACTCAATGGGTGCTTGAACTCTAAAATAAAAGACCTTGAGCATGAAACCCATGCTCCAAAACTAATAATAATAACTTTTCATTTTACAATATACAAGAATCAAAAGTACGTTTCATATTTATGAAGACCAAACCTAATTACACATTTTTCAGCATCCAAGAGAGAGGTGGGGTGATTTAGAGCTATAGTCCTAGAGCAATGTAGACATGGGCAGGGTCCATTGAGGTGTCCTCCTCATGGATCATCACCTTGCTATAGGGGCCTACAATATTCATTCGTAGGATGGATCCGTGTCAGTTGATGCAGTGATATTCCAGGGTGACAGTTGTAGACTAGTAGCAGTCAGGTGCTGAAGAGCGTAGTGTAGTGTTAGCAGTAGTGTAGAGTCAACAATAGCGTAGATTCTTCAGTGGACAATGCAATAGCTAGTAGCAGTTAGGATTCAGGAGACAGATGCATCATACTGAACACAATTGATTCGATATTTAGGATGCTTCTCAGTTGCAGCGGTTGCAGTTGCAACAACAATAGATGAGAGGGAGTTGTAGTGCAGATCAAGAGTTAGCAACAATATAGCAGTGTCAATAGCATCACAAATGCAACAATGTTGATTTTTGGGTAGCATCGGATGTGCTCTAGCTCTGAAATTTTGTGGAGGGGCTAGAACACATGAGATCTCCAAGACCTAGAAATCGTTTGGAGAAATTCCACCTAGATTGTATTTTATTAAAATAATTAATATTTTTAATGGGTTTCCTAAATCTAAACTTGGGAAAATTAAAATATTAATGGGTATTAATGAAAATATGGGTGAGAAGCTTCTAAGGGACGATGATCAAGTCTAATTTAATCTTAGCCATTGATTAAAGATTAGATCACAATCGTTGATTTCTCAACCATAGTTTTACAAACCAACCTAGCTAATCGGTAACTGGTCTAACCGGCCAGTTAGCAGGCCCACCTGTTACAACCAGTGAAAAAACCCGGTTTAATAGGCCGTGTGGCAGAAAATTTGACCTAACCAGTCCTAAACCGGCCAGTTACCTACCATGCCCACCGAGGACCCACAGTGCGGCTTTTCAAGGTAGTTTAGGGGTTTTAGAGGGAAATTAAGGGTGCTTTCCCTCCAAAAACACCCTCTCCAAGCCTTTGAGGAACAAAAACGGTTAAATGATCTTGTTTTCGTGCAATACAAACTTCGATTGAGGAGGAACCAAATGATGAACAAAGCACCTGATCTAGATTCCATTGTGTTGGACGATATTGATCCAACATCAAAATGGGTGGAGACTAAAGATCTTGTGTTTGAGGCTGATTTTGATATCGACATGGCTTTAGCGGGGGATGAACTAGATTTTGTGGCAACATTAGAACCAAGATCAATAGCGACATAAAGAAACCAATGGAAGGCACTAGTCGTGTAGGTTGACAAACTCGTGCTTTCATTATGTCCGCTTCTATTGTTATTGGTGGCATTGCTACTGAGGTTGCAGATCAGGTTGAGGCATCCTCAGACTCTGAACCAGATGATGTCTATGTAGCTCCTGATGATGATCTTGTGGCTAGGTGATGAACTTGATGATTGATCATGTATACGCTGTAGACTTGTAGTAGGCCAATGGCCTCATAGCTTGCAGCATTGTTTTTGGACTTTATAGGCCATTTAGAGCCTCATTGCTTATGTGTTTTGCTATTTTGTTGGTGATATGTATTGCACTCGGTGCCATTTCGATATATTCACCTTTACATGGTATATAAATGAGCAAACTTTGCATATTTTGTCTCTATTGGCTTGGAATCATGGTTTTAAATCTTAAAAACAGTTTTGTTTCATTAAAAATTAACTATTTAATGTATTTTTCTAAAACCGGTTCGTTTAGACCAAACTAGTCCCGGTTAGACCGGTTCTGGTTGGTAAACTGGTTCAATAGGTGGACTGGTCTGGTCACCGGTTCCGGTTTTAAAAACATTATTCTCAACAAGAAAAGTATAAAAGTAGGCTTGGGGCTAGTTGGAGAACATATACAGTGAGAGCAACACTTGAGCTAGATCGAAATTCTGGGGCGTGGTTTGTTGAGAATTTCAGAGTGAGCTTCTAGTGTAGAGAGGGGCAGTTCGATAGTGGGAATTTTGTCCAAGGCTGAGAATACATAGCAGAGAGGCAACACAACACTAGGGAGAGACAACACAACTCCATGAGGGTGACGCAAAGGCTGGAGGGCTGATGCAGTCACATAGAGGCAGTGTTGGGGTTTCTGTGAGGCAGATTGGGCATCAATTCAACATATCGATTTCTGAGCCGAGAAGACTCACGGGGAGGTGACACAGTCCTAGTGGAGAGCTGGGAGCAACCATCGCTGCACAACACAGGGGACAACGCAGTCACCTGTGGGGTTTGTTCATCTAGTTGTTGGGTCCGCCAAAATATCTCTCCTGATAGAGGTACTTTTGTTGGGTTTATTCTCTGTTGGGTGAGCCGGATTTGTCACCATAGTTGTATTAAGAAATCTGCATAATAATAAAACCCTCATATCTGCTGCATCGTTTTCCCACACTGGGTTTTTCTGGGGATGTTTAGTCCAAAAATAAGTGTGTCCTTTGTGTGATTGTCTCAGTTATTTTTTCAGTACTTGATCTGTATATGCATTAATATTTTCTAAATATTTATGAAAGTAACTTGTTAAAATGAAGAACACAAGTAGGTAATGCAAATTAGTGTACTGAGTAGGATTTCTAGAAATTTTCACATATTATCAGAGCGATTGCAGATCAAGGAGGACCGAAGCCATTGGCGAAAGGACAGAGGAAAATATGTGTGTGAAGACAACTGTCCCTAGAGACAACTCAGTTTCCGGCCGAGAGAACAGAGGAGGGGCGACGCAATCACCAAGGGAGGCTCACGCAGAGCCTGTGTTAGCTTGATTGGGTGATGCTATTGCTGAAATTTGCATGTGAAATTGTCCTCTTCAAGGCCTACAAGAAAATTCTATATTTGCAGACCTTGTAGTTAATTTCTCCCCTCACAAGAGCAATAGATAGGGTTTTACAAGTGGATTCCCTAAGGCATCTCCCCTTAGTCCTTTAATAGCCATCCTTGGAATTTTGTGCCATGGAGACTCCATCAACCCTTGTAGGATAAAGCGTTGGTCTAGAAGTGCGTTGATCACCTCAAAACTTAATAAAAATTCTTCTCCTTTTCTTTCTCTTAGACGGTTAGAGCAACCACTAGGGTATTAGGTCTTATTTATGCATAAGAGTGTTGTTTATTGTATGTGGGTGACTCAGTGAAACTTGATCACTGACCCAAATATGCATATTTTATTGTAACCCTAAAAATATTTGTCAACGTGATCGTTCTCCAACTATTTTGCATTTATATATACGTAATAAGGATAAGTTAAACTCATGACATGCAAAATAATGGAGAGAAAAGTTAGGATGGATAATCGTAGCTCTTTGTCTAGCATCTCATGACCTGAGCACCTTATCCACAGGTACCCAGGCCCTAGAGAAGTATATTGGCACCCATAGGTGAAGGGTTGATAGCCTTGGGTCTTTGAGCAGTAGCAACATATCATACTTGCCCTTGGGCACCTTCTGCACCCAAGACGTTTTGCCACTTTGCACTACACTCGACAATTCTTTAGGATGATACACCTAGACCAACATGCCCCTAGGCTGGTCTTAGCACATTTTGAAGTTTGGCAGTTGATTCAGGGCCCATATGAGGATGGTCTCACCTTCAGAGACATGGGAGGGCCAGTAGCACCTGAAAGACCCTCAATGTTGGAATGGAGATGGACATTTTGAGTAGTTGGAGACCCAGGAGACCACCTTTTGATACCCCAAGTGGATTTTGGGGACCACAGAGCGATAATGATGGAGATTTGCGTGCCAACCCTCAAATGATGAGTTTTAGAGGCTTCTACACCACACTCGACACTTATAAGTCTCAATGCTTGGCATTTGGAGCTCCTTTCTTGCATGACATCAACACTAGTATGCTCACGACTCACATGTGTTGGCTTCTCATTGCATTTATAACAAAGCTAGTTGGGTTGGCTTGTAACCGAAGGGTTTCATTGTAATTTGACTTGTTAGGATGGGATTTAGACTAAAAATTTGACTTGTACTCCTCATATAAATAGAGAGGACCTTTTCATTTCTCATCATCATCACTTGCGAATTCAGTTTCTCTACTTGAGAATTTCGGCCTCTTGTACCTATTGGAAAGATGTTGTCTATGGAGCATATTTTGTCTTGGAACTATATCTTGTCTTTGGAGAAATTGCCCTGGATCAATGATTGAATTGGACATGCATATTTTCTTGTAAGTGTTTTTTCTATTGAAAATTTCTGATTTCATGTCTAATGTATGGAAAAAATGAGTGATCTAGGTTAAATGTTATGCCCTAAGTTTGTTGAATATCAATTTTATGGAAGCTAGGTCATATTATTGCATGCATTACTCATTGTATGATATGTGAATGACAATCCCCTTGGTGATCTTACATTAGCTCTCCCAAGTGAATCTTGATCACTCACAAAGGTAATAGTTAGGGTTTTGATGTGAGGGCATCAAAATACCCTTACTCTTTTGCAAGCTTTGACCAACCTAAAGAATCCATGGACTCCATCATCCCAAGGACTACGCACCGGCCATCCATTTGTTGTGATCAAGTCAATTTTATGCATAAACTTTTACACTTTCTCTCTCTTACTTGATTTAGCCCCTCCTAAGTCTAGTTGACCATCTAGGGCTTGGTGCAAATTGACTAGTAAGGGTATGTTTGGTCTTGGAAAGTTCAACATCAAGTGTTGTGGTTGTTGGCTCAAAATCATCCCCTTTGGTGGGCATTCATTCCATTTTCCTCCATAATTTCTCTTGCCATAGGATCAATCTCTAGTTTGGTTTTAGCTTCAACTTGGGGGCTTCTTGAGGGTTTCATATGCCATAGCCTTGTTGAAACACATTGTGGGAAACCCTTTCTTAGTATTTTGACCTTAGGACATCCCAATACACAACACATCAATCAAACCTTAGGTCTTATATTGTTAATTTGGCAGCTCATGGACAAATTTCCTCCATTGGACAACCTTCCTCATCAAGAAAAACCCCTCCTAGCCCTTGGAAGAATTTAATTTGGTCAAGGAAAAATATAATTTTTAAGGTGAAACCCACGTGTGCACAAAAGTAGAAGTGGGCTTGGGCAAGCTAATTCAACCCGTTGAGACACATATAAATAGAGCACATGTCACATCACTTTGGAGCATCATCACACTTCACATCTTCTCTCTCTTCATTTGATTGGTTTGTACAGGTCTAAAATAAGGAGGTCCGAGGCCACACGTGTGAAGGGAACCAGGACAATTCCAACTTCTGTGTTGACTTGTATTTGGGCTCAGTTTGAGCAGCTGTTGACCAATGTTGACTTGATGTTTTGACTTGGTTTGACTTGGAAAATTTCGATTTTGGAAAGCCAAATTGATTGGTGAAGAAGCCAAACTTTTCTGGGTTAGTTTGACTTGGGTTGACTGTAGATTTGACCGCAGGCTTTCTCTCTCCTTTGATTGAACTCTTGTTGACTATTTTGATTGGACTTTGACCAACAAGGAAGGCCAAATTCTTTGATTGTTGAAAATTGACTGGTTAGGGTATCTTTGACTGTTGTTGACTTTGACCAAAATTTGCAGGCTTTGACTTTGGATCAGATTTGACTTTTGGGCTCATCTCTCATTGGATATTGGTTAGTTGAATTGGATAATCAAAGTTGTTGACCTTTTACTCTTTGTTGATGAATTGGAACATTGTATCTCTTTGCTGAACATTTGATGACAATCTAATAAAAGAAGAATTCTGAAAGGGTTTTCCCTCTTGTGGGGTTTTTCCCTGGTCTTTGACCAAAGACTATGTCTCTCTTGTTCTTAGCTGTCTTCTATTGTGCATTAGATTTACTGTCCAGTCTACAATTGCTTATTGATTGGAAGATTGAATTATATTTTATAAATTGATTGCTAGTTAAAGAAGAATTGGAATAAGTGATTGTGTTAAGCATAGAACAATGGGTAATTAACATATATTAACCATCTTTGGCCTCTAGAAGTAAAGCAAATTGCCTCCTCTTCATAGTTGGAGCCTTGTACCTAAATTGTGTCATTCCTCTTAGAAGCCTCTAAGTTAGATCATACCTTAAAATCTAGAATATCTATTACGTGACCTTATATTGGGACTCCTTCGATTGGTGAAATTCCATAAAGAGCAAGGGGTAGTTGTTGCGGTGACAATGGGCTGCTACCTTGTTGTTGTCACTTGGTCTAGTGATAGCCTTGTAGGGTAGCCTTCTCCAATACCTACTAGATTTTGTCGCAATACAACCCACAACAGAATGGGGTTGCAAAGAGGAAGAACATGGCCATTGTTGGGGCAGCTAGAACTATGTTGCATGATCAAGGGCTGCTCTTCTTTCTTTGGGCAGAGGCGTGTAACACTGCATTGTATTTGTACAACAAGAGTCCACACAAAGTGTTGGGGAGTAAGACACCTGAGTAGGCTTTTTCTGGGAAGAAGCTTGAGATTGGATACTTTAGTATGTTGGGTGCTGAACTTATTCACATGTTGTTGAGTAGAGGAAAAAGTTAGAATCCACTGTTGAGAAGGGTATATTTGTTGGGTATAATGAAACTTCCAAGGCCTAACACATATATATTCCTGCATAAAGGAAGGTTGTTAAATTTTCTTAGGGTGACATTGTTCTTTACTTTGATAATTGTATTTCGCCATTAATACGTTAAGTTCACACCATATCATCATTACATTATTCAGATCTACACCATTATACATCATCATGTGCAATTATACAGAAAGAAACAACAACATCATCATCATCGATGCAGCGGAACATAAAAGGAACAATAGAAGAAAGCATGCACATGGAGACACCAGGATTGGTCCGAGACTAGGGCAAAACCACTATGGGAAGACCCTTGCAAATCTTCTTCTTCTTAGATCGTCATCAAATGGTTTAGCAAAAGAGATTACAATGATCCATAACTTTATCTATGCAGCAAAACCTAAGTTGCAGGTAACGTGGGTCTAGGGTCCGTTTCCGTACGGAAACGAAACGGAAACGCGTTTCCGCGTACCGTACGGCGTGGAAACGCGTTTCCGTCCGTACGGGCGCGTTTCCACACGTTTCCAGGCGTTTCCACACGTTTCCACGGACGGAAACGCGTTTCCACGCCGTACGGGCCCCGTTTCCCACAAAATAACACTTGTTTTTTAATTTTTTTTTTTTCTAATTATTTTTTTTTTTTTTAGGGTTTCTAATCACTTCTAGAAACCATTTCTAAAGTTATAAAATAGCAGTGCCTCTCATTCTCTCATCATTATTGATTGCACATATATATATTAATAATTTTTAAATGTTTTAATATTTATATATATTAATTATATATATTCGCGTTTCCCGTTTCCAAAATTTGGGGAGGTCGCGTTTCGTTTCGCTTCCGCGTTTCGTTTCGCTTCCCCGTTTCCCCGTTTCGTGCAACTTAGAGCAAAACAATAATGACATCCATGAAACAGATCTAATCATGCTAGGAGTCAAAACCCTCATACTAGTGGTTGTAATGAGTTGTCACAAACTGATGTCAACTACTGTCACTGTGCTGAACATTGCTGAGCATTGCTGTCACTGACAATGAGCCCAATACATATGTTTGCAGCGGATACTAACAAATCAGATCTACAGATCTACAAATCTGTATAATAGTAGAGAGAAACCCAGATCTAACAGATCACTGAAGTCAACTGAAGCCAAGATGTCAAACCCTAGATTTGAACTTTGGTTGCTCTCATCAAAACTATCTGTGTGCAACTGAAACTCCTTGGTTGCTCTCTTGGATACTGTGTGAGGGCGACTGTGACTGCTTGATCGCTTTTGGAAGACTCTATGCGTGCGATCGGGGTGCAACACACCTAAAAATCTTGGTCGCACCCTTGAAGTTATTGCGCATGCGTTCGGGACAGCCTAGTCGCTCTTAGGACCACTTTGTGCAAGCGACCAGGGACTGATACTTCTAGATCTACTTCTGAAGCCCTAGTTGCTCCCATAAGCCTCTGTGCCATCGTTGAAGGGTCGCTGGTCGCACTCATAGGCTTGTATGCTAGCGTCCAAGGGTCTCTGGTTGCTCTCATAGGCTTGTGTGTCAACATCGAGGGACCAAAAATGCCCTGTTCTGCGCCAACGTCCGAGATCCAGAAAACCTTAACTCAGAGCGAACCTTTCGCCTGTGATTTTGGACCCTTGCACGAACTCCTTCTATCGAACCTGTGCGAACCAAGACAAAAGAGAAGAGAAGATGTGTCCAAATGATCTTGAGGTCTCTTTTATTTATAGGCTTTCCTGAGGGTTCACTTGGGGTTAAGACTGACCCAAGCAATTAGTCATGTGATTAGCGCCGACCCATTCCATAATAATTGTATGAATAAAATAATCCATAACTCAACTTTCGCTTGACCAAATTGGGTGATTTTTAGGTCAATTTCAGTCCTCTCAAAAAGAGGAATCTAATGCAATGATTATCTCATTCATATGAGCTGTCCAAGGTGGAATTTTACCGCAGTTGCAAAAATTAACAATTGTGAGGCAGGATGTGAGATTTGAGGAGGATAGAGCCTTGCAGAGGTCATAAGACTTGGATTAGGTAGAGCAATAGACTCCACAACAATGGATTTCAACACAAATTAGTGGACCACAAGGCTCAAGACCATAGGGATCAGGAGGATCACAGGCTTTAGGAGTGACTAGTACACAAGTGACTAGGTCATAGAGTATGGGTTCACAGGTTCACAGGGTACAAGTTCACCATCTACCACAGGTGCAACTCATTCAGGGTCGCAGTCTTTAGGGGGAGATTCCCACACCAATTGAGGAGGCTACTTGGGGAAGAGGAAGCTAAGATGGTTTTAGGAGACCCTAAAGGAAACATAGGAGTCCGTGGGATCTCCTAAGAGGATTGTTAGATAGAGTAGAGCACCAGAGAGATATTGTAGTTATCTGGCTATGGTGAGCAACATTATTGAGTTCGAGCCTTCTAGCTATGAGGAGGCAATAAGCCAATAGGTCTGAAGGGATGCCATGGTGGAAGAGTACGCTTCCATCATGAAGAATGGTGTTTAGGAGATTGTATTGAGGCCTGAGGGAAGTGAGTGGTAGCTTCTGGGTAGCTCTACGTGATCAACTATGCTACAATGGCAGCATTGAGAAGTACAAAGCTTGATTTGTGGCACACATGTTCTCACAGGTTAAAGGAGTTGACTATGAGGAGACCTTTGCTTCAGTTGCTCAGAATACTTCTATTAGATTAGTGGTCTCTATAGTTGTAAAGGTGGGTTGGAAGATCCACCAAATTGATGTAAGACCACATTTCTGAACGGGATCATCGGAGTAGGCTTACATTGAGCAATGACATAGGTTTGAGGTGCATGGGATGGAGTCCCATGTATGCAGGTTGAAGAAGGCATTATATGCCCTGATGCAAGCTTCGAGAGGTTGGTATTCTTAGATAGATGAGTATTTGCATTAGTTGGGTTTTTGCAAGAGTGATGTAGATCCAAACCTTTACTACATTGTGATTAGTGAGGATCCTACCATTCTTGTAATGTATGTGGATAATTTATGTATTACAAGAGCAGAGAGACACATAAAGTATTACAAGCATGATCTTGCTTTAGAGTTTGAGATGAAAGGCATGGGACTGATGCACTATTTCTTGGGGTTAGAGGTGTGGCAGGAGGAGGGTCATATCTTTATGGGATAGGGCAAGTATGCAACAAACATTTTGATGAGATTTCATATGGAGGACTGTAGGCCCATGTCCATGCCTATGATTACCAATTTGAAGAAGCTTCACTCTTTTGAGTTTGAGTTGGTTGATCCTGTTGACCATGTACATGTCAACCATTCCATGAAGCAGGGTATAAAGCAACAAACCATGTTTTGAGTCAATGTCATCATTGTAATCCCAAATTTTGCTTTTATGTTGTTAAAATGATTCTAGTATGATTATTAAGCCATGTAACAACAACTAGGTAAGCTAATGATTCTTCTCAAAAGGTTTCACTCTGGGGAGTTTTTTAACCTCACCAAATTATTTGTGTTTGTAAACACAAATAATTGGAGTTTTTCCCCTAGATATACCCCAAACCTAGGGTGGAGCTCATTGCCAAAGGTCTTTGGTGAGTCCTAGTGTTAATCGACTCTATGTATTTTTCATACTAGATCATGTGTCTTGTCGCAAAATTTGGTGAAGTCTTAAGAGTCTGTGTCTTTATGTAATTTCCCCTTCTAAGGGTTGAATTTGTAGTATCTTGATGTAAAAGTGTGTTTAGAAATATTTTTGGTGAATCGTTCCTCATAATTAGAACACCATTACCAAAATAATTTTTAGATACACTTAGAGGGTGGAAAATTAATTAATCCCCTCTTGAGTCTATTTTATTTTTATTTTCTGGCAAAAATAAAATTAAAATTAACTAGAAATTATCCAAAAAATAAAATGAAGGGAAATTTAATTACCCTCTGAGTGGAAAAATCATCAAAAATTACTTGAGGCTATTTTCAAAGGAAGATATTCAAGTACAAAATAAAATGCCTCATTTCGAAGGCAAGAAGGACCACTCCAGAAATTCGTTCAGGCCAGAGAAGACTATTTTCCAGCAAAGCGAATTTTTTGGGCCAAGAAGTGGATTGTTTTGCACAAGTAACGAAAATTCTATTTTTTGAAGGTCCTCCAGTGGTCCAAATGTCAAGATTTAACCCTCCAACACAGAGAATGAGGAAGATCAAATTGTTTTAGAGATTTGTGCCTGTTAATCAAGGGATCAAATTTTTTTCTTCAAGGATCAAACCATGGATCGATGCAACTAGTTGTTATTTCCACTTGGAGGGTTTGATCCCTCTCATTTTTCTATATAAGGAAGCTCTCAAGCTCCTCATTGTATCTTGATTTCACTAGATCGATTTTTTGTACTGAGCTAAGCTGTTGGAATTTCTGCATTAATAAAAAGTTTGGAGTTTCAATTCAAGGTGTCTCTTGCTTAATGATTCATGGTATGTGCTGAATGGGTTTAATGGTCTAATTTTATGCTTTAACTGAAGATTATTGTTTCATAGCAGTGGTTGGACTATCTATTAGCACAAGTATCTTGCTTTAGGTTTTGGGTTGGAGTAAACACATCGAAGTTAGTAGATCTAGTAGGTACCTCTAGATCTCTAGTCTATTTGTGTGAATCAAACGCCTATGAAGCTAATGATCTATCTCTTGAGTGTGTAGAGATTTTCAGGTGATTTAACCGTTGGGAAAACCCAATTTCATGGAATTTGAGGTGACCACACCTTGTTTGGACCTTGAGCTTATCTAATGATTTATTGTGCAAAGTTTGGGTTGGTACATCAAAATGCAAATTATTTCTTACTTATTTTCAATATCTACTTGGGCTATAAATGAATTGTTTGCTATTTAGAACTAACATTTTCTTGTAGATTATTGTAAATAATTTGCAAATTATTTCTAACCTTTGTATATTATTTTTCCCATTTGTAAATAATATTTTGGGGTTTTTTTATTTTATTTTTAGATTTTTCTAGATCTTGTGGCTTGGCTCTATTTATTTGACTTGCAACTTGCAAGTGCCATTAGCTCAAGGATTCAAAGACAAATCTGAAGCGAGAGCTTTGAGACCCTCACCTAGCCTAGACAACTAGGGTTTGGACCTATTTCTTCCTTTGGAGGAGCTGTCCAACCCAAGGAAGAAGTGAATTTAGCCAAGGAAATCCGATTTAGGCCTTTTAGGGCCTAATCTACAAGACCCAAGTGCTCAAATTTCAACACCTAGCCTAGAAGAGGAAGCCGCTAGCCCTAGAGGGCTTGTTTGTTGATGCAACTAGGGTTTTCTTGAGTAATTATCTTCTGGAGTGATTTTGCAGGTGATTTCTTGGTGTTGGAGATCATTTTTGGGCTTGAGATTGACATTTCTTGCTTGAAAGAGGTGGATGTAAGGGTTTGAAGTCCCTTGAGGCCTAACTCCAGGGTTTTGGAGGCCTCTAGGCCTTGGTCACAACCTTAAGAGGCCAATTAACCCTAACACCGCAGGCTTGATTTGGCCTTGGAGACTTAGCCGCAGTCTTGGAAGGGCCCAAAGCTAACAATTGATTTTGCAGGCCTAGAGTGATTTTGGGTAAGGGTTTATAGTGTTTTCTCATTATATTTTTGTCAATTTGTGGATTAATCTTGGTTTTGTAGACTCATTATCCATTGAAGAAGGGCTCCAAGGGCTTAATGTCATTTGTTTCATCATCCAAGTCCTTGGAGGTCTAGCCGCTAGGTTAAAAGCCCTAGCCGTGAGGCCTAGAGCCTTTTTTTACTAGTCTGCAAGACTCATTGAGCTTCCTAGCCCTAGCCGCAAATCTTAGAGGGCTAGATCCATCATACATAATTGTTTTGAGGTTGATCCTTGTTGTTGCAGGTCTTTCTTGAAGGGTTACAAGGGCAAGACATCAAAAGTGAATACTCTAAGCCCTAGTCTTGTTAGCTAGTTCTTTACAAGTCTGATCCATTAATTGCATGTGCTTGGGCTAACAATTTGTGGTTGCAGTGGTCCAAAAGGTTTGCTCCTTATGTTTCAAGCTAATCATTTGTGAATGCAAGCATTGGAGGAGTGACTTCTCTCTTGGGGTCCCCAAACTTGGTATAGGCTTCTAAGGGTTTGCATCTCTTATCCCTCTCTCTTCACTGTCAAAATTTGCATTAGATCTGAAGTATTAACAACAATGGTGTAAGTGACATAAGTGGTGGCACACAATCATTAAGAAGAAGCCCTAAATCTAATCTAAGCAATTTCAAGATCCTAAGAGTGATTCACTAAATAACTTAAACAGTAAATATATCATTGTTTTACCTCATTTGACATATTAGATTGATATCATTGTAAAAGAATTCTGGTCAGATTTGGAACAATCGTCTAGGACTTGAATCTAATGAGCTTTATAAGCCTAAAAGTCACTCCTTAATCGTTTAAAGTTTTTCCATTGGAACTGTGATTGTATCTAAGTAGATCGTGGGATTGACATTACGCAATTTGTGTTAAAATTGGCAACTAGGGCCAAACTCCATGTGGGTCATCTTATTTATGGCAGCTGATATTTGTATTGGATCCCTCTCATCGAGAGGTGTAGGATTGATCTAAAGATCATCCGATTCCGATAAGTATTCATGGAGTTATGAATTTATTTATGTTATAAGACAAATTGTCTTGTTGGCCAGCAACTTGAGTAGGCTCAGAAGCCCAATAGACATGTCTATTCATCATTTACGTTTTAGTATAAATAGAAGAGGATTTGAAGTCATTTGCACACACATTCTTTATGTGATCTCCTCCTCTCCACGTCTTGGGTTTTTGGTGAAGGAGAGACACAAAAAGAATACGCTGGGCTAAATAGATGACGCCTTAGCCGCAGTGATGCCCTAGATGCAGTTATCTGCAGTTATGAAACAATCAAGACATGTAGCCGCAGTTGAAGGAGATCTGACTGCAGTAAAGGAGGTCTCATACGCAGCTAAAGGGAAGGCCCTATCCGCAACTAGGGAAGGCTTGGGTAAGGCTAGATCCGCAGCCATTGAGGAGACCCTAATATGCAGCAAAAGAAGACCTAGCCGCAGATTTAAGAGGTTCTTATGCATAGCCAGAGGGAGGCCCTAATTCCGCAGCAAAGAGACCTAATACACACAGCATGCACAAGATAGGACAGCGAGGAATGGAATGCTGTTTTCAGGCAGACCGAGGTGTTTTCTTGCGGGACTGCCTCTGAGCATTGGTGAAGGGTGAACAGTTCTGTTAAGAGAATGCTGCAGTCATTCTTGGGGTGTAAGGTTTGTGCGTCGGGCTTTAAACTGCCCTTAAAGAGTAGCCTGGAGGGCAGCACCCTATTGGAGGACAGCCACAGTAAGAAGAAGCAATTCTGGGCTAGTTTAAGGGTTGTTAGGGACTATGATTGGGTGCCCTAACCAGTCCAGAATTGCAGCAGCATAATTACCCTCCAACAGTGAGCTAATGCACACATTCTGAAGTATGTCTTGTATATGCTGAGACAGCTTGATGGGCAACTTATAGAAGTCCTTGGACAGCTAGTTTGCTGTGATAAATGAAGGTATTTTTCATATGCCTTAAGGACTGTTTAATAAGCCACTGTTATATAGTAAAGGGCAGCATGATGATGAATAGACATAAAGGGGAGCATGATGATGAATGAAATCATGGACATAAAGGGCAGCATGATGATGAATAAGATCATGGACATAAAGGGCAGCATGATGATGAATAAGATCATGGGCATGGGCTGCATGATGATAATCATGATTAGTGCAGCATGGTGTAGTATGCAGTGGTGCAGCAAGTGGACCAGATGCAGCACTATGATAGGTGAAGGAGTCACCTTGGAGAATCAGTTGAAGCAACATGTCTTCCACTGATCTCATATAGATATAGAAAGTCGAAGTGTTGACTTCTGTTGTAAAAGTACTATCTCTTTCTCTTTCTCTGCTGAACTATTGAAGAACATAAAAGAAGAATTGATCAAGGGTTTCCCCACATTGGGGTTTGTCCTTGGCTGGCACCACATCTTGTGTCCTCTTGTCTTGGCTTGTCTTCTGCGATTTACTTTTATGTTCTATCTACAGTTTACTTTAATGCTGATGTGATTGCTAATAACTGTGAAAATTGAAATAAATTGCTCTAGCGTAGAACATACCTAAATTAACAATTTGTGGGCTGATCTATAATAGTGATATAAGAGCTTTTGGATATCCTAAGTTGCATTGGTGTCTTAACAATAGCCTTCCATTGCATTTCTTACATTTCTTCTTGCATCATTGCAAAACATTGCATTGACATTAGAGTATCTCTCTCATTTCAAATTGTTAAAGTGCTAGTTGCATTTTGCGTATTGCATCTCTACACTGTCATTGCACTTTGCATGGCATATCTTAGCTACTCTCTTTGGCATACTAACCCTTCCATATCCTTGCATTATCAATCTTGCATTCTTAGCATATCATTTTATAATTGGTTTTGTTTTATTAAAGATCACTATTATCAATGTCTTATTGTGCTTAAGATCACCTAATATGCTTCATTGATAGGTTCTATAAGATTGTTCTTGACCTCCAGGCATAGGCTTGGTTGTAAGAAAGATAGGACCATCTTCTTCACATAATTTGCGAAATCTAGACCCTCATTCGCAGTTAACACTGACCTTCCATTTCTCTTGTGGGCAATCCCTTGTAGGAGAGAAGACACTTGGGTGGTTAGAACTCCATGAGAGGTAACATTAATAAAGCATTAGCCTCCTTCCCTTGGACTTCTCTCTACATCTTGCATTCAAGACTAGCTTCAAAATAATTGGGAAGAAGGATTCACCTAAAGCAAGCACATAATTAAAATCTACCAAGAGATTGCATCTCACATAGATTTAGGTCCCGCACTTCATCTAGGATAGATTTTGCATATTGGAACAACTTTTCATCCGGTAACTTGGGATTTAATTCATATTGTGCAAGTAATTAATCTTAAAGGCATTGGTCTTTAACTTATAATCTTCAGGGATCTAATCGAATCATGCTTAGTAATCATACTTGCATCTTAGTTTCAACCAAGTTGCTAGGCCATTCAGTTTTGTCTCCTTGACTTGTTTCCCAACAAGTTGTTCATTATCTCATCCTTAGGGACTACCCTTAGCCTGCATTTAGGAAATAACTTAAATAGAGAGGGCAAGGATCAGAGTGACAACCCCTACCTTGAGCGTTGTCGCAACTCTGTGTACAATTTGAGCCACAATAAAGCCCACGATTTAACGTTAGTTGATTGGTTCATTGATGTATCTGGTCAACACTAGGCCAAACATTTGTTTTGCAGTCAACACTCCTAGTTAGTTTATAGTGGAGCCTAGGAGAGTGCGTTGGGTGGATGCAAAACATGTGCTTTGGCATCTTAAGGGGACAATGAATTATGGTTTAGACTATGTTCAGGGAGATGGAGTCAAATTGACTGGCTACACAGACTCAGATTGGGCAGGGTGTTCTAGTGATTGGAAGAGCACTTTCGAATGTTGCTTTAGGTTGGGTTCGACAATTGTGTCATGGTTCAACAGGAAGCAACAATCAGTGGCACTAAGTTTTGTTGAGGTAGAGTATATGGCAGCTAGTAAGTCCAATTGTGAGGCACTTTGGCTTCATAAGTTGTTGGTGGACTTATTTCGTTAGTAGTTGAGGCTTGCTATGATTTACTACAATAATCAAAGTTGTATCAAACTGATGGAGAATCCAATTTTTCATGATAGGTCAAAACACATAGAGATCAGATGCCACTTGATCCGTGACTATGTTCAAAGAGGAGCAATACGACTTGAGTATATATCTATTGATGAGCAGGTGGTCGACATTCTCACCAAGTCCTTGGCAAGGGGCAAGCATGTTTACTTTAGAGACAAGATGGCAGTGGTGAGAAACACGTTCCTCGGTAAGAGGGAGTGTTATAAAAAGTGTACCAAGGACAAGTATTCCTTAAGGCATGGTGTCTTGCCCAGGAAAATGTGTCCAACATGACCCCTTGATTTAATTTAATGAGAAATAAAAGTTAAAATGACCTTATGAGTATTTAAGTCATAAAGTAACTTTTTGGTTTAATTAATGAAAAAGTTGATGAGGGGATAAAGTGACTTTATGAGTATTAAAGTCTAAGTGATTTATGGGGGTCAATGAGAGTTTATATCTCCACTCTTGATCTCAATGGCCAAGATTAAATCTCAACAATTGGATCTTAGGGTTTCCTTATGAGAAGACAAAAGGTCAAGAAAGAGGAAGAGAAACCAATTCATTTTCTTCATAAGTTTTGGAGAAAAGGAGAGAGTGCACAAGAGGAGCTGAGCTGAAGAGAAAGAGAGCAGCAAGGGCACAAACTCCAAGGGATAAAAGTACAGCTGAAGGACAATGTGAATTCCAAAGAAAAAGGGGCACAAAATTCAGGGCTGAGAGGGCACAATATCGAGGGTAAGTACAAACATTTATTACTTTGTTCATACAGCAGGCTCAGTGCAAATTTTGAGGCGGACACTGGCATGAAATTCGAGGTAAGCTGGGCAATAAATTTGAGGATATTGTACAGCATTTATTGCTGTCTGTTCGTACAGCAGGAAGCACACATTTCTGAGCGAGGAGGGCACAGAAATTGAGACAGAAAAGGCACAAAATTCAAGGAGGAAGTCTGGCATGAATTTCTAGGAAATCTGGGCATGATTTCCGAGAGATAAGTTTGCATTTATTGCTGTAAATTTCTCTGAAGAATAATAACCTCCTCTCTCTCTGACTGGTTTTCCCTTAGGGGTTTTTTTCAGGGTCATTTGACCAAAAGCAACTGTGTCAAATTTTTGTACGAATGCTAATGTTTTATGAACTATCTCAGCAAAAGTGGAAAAGTAGAAATAGATTCTATGTGTTTCAATTTGTGAAAATATTCGTGTTTATGACAGCAGCATATTAAATGTGGGTTGGGCATTAAACTTGATGAGAAATCACTAAACTTGAAACCGGGGTGGGTCTACACACCAAATTTCTGCAAGTATCCTAAATGAAATAACTTCACAAGATGTGTATTTATTGCTGCTCCGCACTGGACTTTGGAAGATGAAAGCACTGTTGCATGTTACTCTGTACCTAACCAATATATTGCACTTGTACAGATGTTAAAAGAATATACTATGGTAGATTGCCTATCATCATTAAAACCTGTGGAATCTTAAGTTGTATAACTTGTTAATCGGAAATTTTCACCTTTGCCATACAAACTACCATACTCCAAGTTACCCTGCACATACCTTAAAGTTCCCTTAACTTCTTTCAAGTGCGAACTTTAGAAGCTGTTATCAATTTGGAGATACTTGCAAAACTTTGTGCTTCCCACCAAATGTCTATATACTATGCTTCCCACCAAATGTCTAGATTTTGCTAATAATTCCAGCCTAACCTCCATAACTGTAGAAGCTGCCATACAAATCTCCTTCGTACATCTTTACAACAAATTCAGGCTGCCCAATGAACTCTTTATCTGCCGTCTATTTGACTTATAAGTTTGGATTAGAAGGACAACTCCTAATTCCAGTACCTGTAAGATGTTTATTAATTTTGATATACAAGGCATGTTTCACTATGTAAAGAGCCTTCAGTGAACCACTTCAATATGTAAGGAGCTTTTACCAACCTGCACTTCTGATGTTCTTTATCTACCATCTGGAAACCTTGCAGCTAATACATAAATCTCCATTTTAGGAAGCACTCTTTACATCCATTTGATTTAATTGTGAGACAAAATGTGCTGTTATGGCTAATGCTAACTTTATGGCCACCAACTTTGCTTTAAGGGTGAAAGTTTACTCATAGTCTGCCTCCTTCTGTGCAAACCTCTTTACAAGCAACCTTACCTTGCATTTAGTTGACAAACCATTAACTTTTAACTTTGTTTATTAACACACGCACAACCATTGGGTTTCTTAGTCATCTCTTCCGAGTTCCAACATTCAAGTGTGTGCTTTAAGATAAGCTAAAATAATTTTGTTAATGCCCAACAAAAGACCACAAAAGTAGGTCAGTGTGACTAATGGATACATCCAGTGCGAATACAATGTAGGGGTGTGAAAGCAGCTCCTATACAACGTGTGTTTTTCATGTTTTTGCAGAGCTTGATCATTCACAAATTTATGCTAAATCTTCCTGAAGGAATGAATATAAAACCACAACTTTAGTGGTGTTCTATTTTCATTGAAATTGAAAGCTTGTTGAAAAAGTCAGAACAATCATCGACTTTACAACAATGATATTATGAAGGATTTAAGCATTGAATGTATATTGAGTTCTATATATACTTCCAGCTAAATTTATTGTCTTTTTGTTGAAATACACACACACTCATATCTTTCAATGTAATATTTCCACTTATATGTTCGTTCATGGATTAATATCAACTTTAAAATGTTTTTCAAAATAAGTGAAGGTTAAATTCAGGAATCTCTCTCTCTCTCTCTCTCTCTCTCTCTATCTATCTATCTATCTATCTATCT
>APFE031605735.1:134565-158144 GCA_000404065.3 Pinus taeda | reverse complement strand
AATTAAATGTCTTTAAATGTAGATCTATGCTTTAGATTAAATCAATTGTTATATGTTTGAGAATGGTTATATATACTTATCTAAAAAAAATGCCTTTGAAAATATATGACAACCTAAGAAAAGGAAATGCAAATCATGTTATCTTATGATTATGGTTTCAAATCGATACAAGTCGAGTATGATTTAGAGTTTCACAATTTTCTTGAATTGACTTTGTCTGACTATACTTTTGATTTGGTAGGAATACAAGTTGAGTATGATTTAGAGTTCACAATTTTCTTGAATTGACTTTGTCTGACTATATTTTTGATTTGGTAGGATTCCGTTGATGTTGAGATGGTGGCATTTGATTCTTTATTCACTTCAATTGATCCCTCAATTTTACCTCCTAAAAGCGGACCATACTTATTTCTGAACTACATGGATGTATGGTATGATTCACTACACTTTTATTAATTTCCTATTTCTAATGCTATTAAAAAATTGGATATATGACAGAATATTTTTGTTGATATGATATATTTGAAGTACTCTAGTCCAAAACAAATAAGGAAGGATGCGATATTTAATTAATATATTTTTCTATAGTGAATAAAATAAGAGATTGAATAGTGCCTTATGACGGATTTGATAAGAATGTTAGAAATCAGGTAGGGCAAATGAAAATGATTTGATTCCTACTTACTCAATTCCTATTAAGATTTCAATAACAAGTAAGAGTCTATTATTGGGTAGAGAAACTTCTCACACACTATGAACATAAGTATGGTTGCCAAAAGAGATTGATTTGATCTTTAATGCCAAGGGTTGTATAACAAGGAAACATGGATAGATGGGAACACATCAACACTCTCAAGGATCCTATGGCAGCCAAGGTTTTCCAGCTTCTCCACATCACATGGGATATAATCATGATAATCATTGCGGAGTAATCTAGCCAGTATGCTTGCCCTAATACTAGCTCTTAATACAATTGTCTAGGAGAATAATGGGAACAAGGAGGTGGAAGAAGTAAATCATTGATGGTCTTACTCCCTTGGTTGTACAATGATTTATAGAGAATGAGAAAGATAGGAATAGAGGTGGATAAAGAATAGATGGATCCAAATCTAGTACATGCTTAAGAATAGAACTAAGCTCATAGCCAAATATAAACTCAAAGAAGGATCCAAGTGAAGTGCTGCAAAAATATGCAATGAGTATTCCTCATGAAGACACCGAGAAGCCTCTGAGAATGCACCCTCCACCTAGAATAGCTCATGTGAAGTAGATAGAACACAATTTTGCTGAATATAAAACACCTAGGGCATCCCTTTTCAGAAGTATAGGACATCTCTTAATATAGAATCCTCAAACTACATGAATAAGCCAAGTAAAGAGCTCCAAACCAGGAAGATCGATGATAAAGAGGAAGAAAGGCAAAATCCTCTCTAGGGTGCACTGTTGAAGGATAAATATAGTTGCTTTCTTGAAGGTTAAGCCACCTTGTGTCTTGAAGTAGAAGGCAAGTAAAAAATAACATGTAACTTGGAGTGCACACTACCCATGCATGAGTCAAAGTCAACAACCCTATCCAAAGTAGCTTGCACCTCTTTATGATAAAGTAAGTAATGATGAGACCCTTCAAAAGTGGTAAGAAAGGCTCCTCATGTAGAGTGCTTTAATAGTCCAAGAATAACAAGTCTCCAAAGCAAGTGCACTTAAAACTCAAGGAGGACCTTGAATTGAATGTCAACTCTAAGGAATTGAAGTGTAAGTGAAGTAAACTAGTGTAAGTGAAGTCCCATAATGAAAAATCAACCTCATGATTGGGTACACTCCTCTAGGTAACAAGTAGAAACTGCAAGGCCCACCAAATGTTGAGGAAGCTCCCTCAAGTGACGTACCTCAAGCCTTGGTTAAGAATAACCTTGCATGAAGTGTTGACGAGGTCAAATAGAACTTTGTTAAAATTGGCAACTAGGGCCAAACTCCACATGGGTCATCTTATTTATGACAACTGATATTTTTATTAGATTCTTCTCTCAGAGAGGTGTAGGATTGATCTAAAGATCATTCGATTCTGACATGTACAAATGAAGCTATGAATTTATTTATATTATGGACAAATTGTTAGGGTCGGCCAACAAGAAAAATAGGCACACAAGCCCCCAATTCATCCTCAACGTTGCATATAAAAAGGAGACCTCAAGTCATTTTCACCATCATCTCATCACACATATCTCTCTCTCCTCTTGTGATTGGGCACACTATTCGAGGCAATCTTCTTTCTCTCCACACGTGTGAACTAGGGTTTTTGTTTGCTGCATTGACTAGCATTGATTGAGCTATTGGTAGGCTGTTTGACTGCGTTGACTTGATGCGTTGACCTGTTTTGACTTCGGTTTGGGTGAGGAATCTCTCTCTAAGCATGCCACAATTCTGGGCACGAAAATTGAGGAGTTTTGACCAACGTTGATTGTGGTTAGGGTTGACTGTTTGACTAGGCAAAATTCGACTGTTTTGAGGGCTATTTCATCTTACTGTTTGGAGGCCGAAGTTGACTGAATCTTTGAGGGTCAAATATGGCCTGTTGACCAACGTTGACTTTTCTGGTTAGGGCTCTTTTGCTGCTGTTGTAAATTATCAGAATTTGTAAATTGTACTATCTCTCTCTGTTGAACTATTGAAGACTAAAAGAAGATTTGATCAAGGGTTTCGCCACACTGGGGTTTGTCCTTGGATGGTGAAGTTTATATATTAGCAATGAATATGCTGGGTTGAGGGCATTAAAACTATATGCAAACAATTTGAAATTGAGGAGGGCTACAGGACACCCAAAAATTTCTACATGGTATCGAAGCTGCCAGGGAACTTCAACTGATAGATAGTGAACCTACAACAAGGATATCTTCTGCTAAAACAATGAACACCAAACTAGAACTTGCCTTATATACCAGCGAACAATGGTTGAGAGGGAGGTTGTTTGTCCCTTTATTTTTCAATGATTGAGAAGCATTGTTGGTTGAGACTCGAGAGGGTCATGGCTACTGGATTGACGGTGGAGGATAGGCTGAGTGGGGTTGAGAATTTTGGCTCATGGAAGGAGAGAATGATATCGCTGCTTGAGGAAGTTGAGGTGTGGGATATTGTAGAGAGTATAGTTCAACCTCCTACTGATCCAATTAAGTTGGAAAACTTTAACAAGCGAAATGTGAAGGCAAGGAGAATCATTCTTGATGCTATTAAAGACCAACTATTCCTTCATGTGACAGGGAAGAAGTTTTCCCATAAGATGTGGGATTTCCTATTAAGACTTCACTAGAGCTCCAATGAGAATACGAAGATGGTGTTGTGTCAGAAGTTAAGAAACACCAAGATGACAATCACTAACATGGGGACCTCATACCTCACCAAGATCACACAAGTGAGAGATGAGCTGTGTTAGGTCCCTATACTACTAGTGTAATCCTTTATTGTTATTAATGCAACCCCCTTATTGTATTATTGTGCCCATATAGTCCCCATGTTGTTATTATTGTGCCCAATAGAAGCTTACTATTGTTATTGTTGTGCCCCTACAATATTATTGTTATGTAGGCTCTGATTGTATTGGGACCCCTTAGACTCCTATATATAGAAATGAGGTCTTGTCATTTGTATCATCTAAGAATTGTTCATTTGTGTAATGTAAAGTTCTTGTCATTATCATCTAAGAATTGTTCATTTGTGTAATGTAAAGAAGGTTTCCCGCTTGAAGAGGCTGATTTTGAAGTCGTTGATTTATCTTTTCTTCTATTTTGTGAGCTGGTTGCATAACATTTGATATCAGAGCTTTGGATTCTAGGGTTTCGCTGCTTCAAACAGGTCATCTATAACTATTTTTCTACGAAGTTTCAGAAGCTGAAATTAAAACCCATTTGAGCCGAAATCTTGATGAACCTCGTGTCTGAATTTCAGATCTTTTTTGCGCTATATTTTCAGAGATATGATCCAAGGAAGTTAGGGTTTTTGCAGGCTCCTAAATATATCTAAACCAGGTGACCTGGGGAAAATCGTCATAACTTTCTCTTTGAGCAGCAGATTGAAATTTCGTAAAAAGTTACAGAAAGAGGATGAATTGTAGTTTTCTGTGTATAGTTTCCAGGTCTGAAGGTCGAAACAGTGACACTTGGAACTTTGTACAAGTTCGGTCTACTGAACCAGTTTATAATCATGTCATCGTGGGATATTTGGAATAACTCTTTCTTAGAGAATCCAATCTTGATTAGACTTGCGAGGTTGGAAAGAGGACGCAGAGGGCTACCACAGGACGAAATTTCAGACATTGGAGATCCGAAATTACAGAGATACAATAGATTCAATATTGAGCTTCTACAAAGAGAAAAAAGTGTGTAGTCTTTTTAAATTTTTGCATAAGTTTGGTTTGAAAAATTAGTTTGAAGTAATTCAAAGGGCATAGTGAAGCGTAATTATCATTAATTGATGCCCCGAAGAAAGAAAATGGAAACACCTAGTAAGCAACCTGAAAGCTTTACCATGACTCATGAAGAAGAGGAAGAAATGCAACATGATATATCAAAATTACGAGACCAAGTGCAATAAATTTCACTCTTGCAAAAAGTAACAGAAGCTAAGATGGATGGTTTAAAGAATGGCATGAAAGCTAACATTGATGGCGTGGAATCTAAGATGGATGGTTTAGAAGTAAACATTGAAGATTTGAAGAAAGACATGGAAGGTTTAAAGGGAGGTTTGACAAAGTTGCTTCAAGAAATGCTTCCTAATGGCGAAAAGGTAGTAGAGGAAACTCATGATGAGAACAAAAGTAACGTTAATCATGATTCCATAGAATCTAATGTTGGATTGAAGACCCACCATGTTCCAAAGATTGATATGAGGAAGTTTGATGGCAAGGATCCCATAACATGGATACTGCATATGGAGCAATATTTCGATTCCCATAATGTGCAAAACACACAAAAGGTACGCATTACAACTTTATATTTAGAACCCAATTAGTTTGTATGGTATTGATGGCTTTGCTCTTGTAAACAAATCGTCATTTGGTCAATTTTTATGGAGGAAATGATAACACATTATGAGGATACAAAAAGCAACACCTTCTTTAGCCAATTGATAAGTCTCAAACAAAAGGGTTCAATGGCGGAGCACATTGAGCAATTCCAAAAATTGAATATAAGGGTAAAAGATATTCCAGAGGAGCATAGAGTTGATGTGTTCATAGGGACTTTAAGGGATACCATCCAACATGACGTTCGCCTTTGGGAACCTGATCCATTGGAGAAGGCATTCTGGTTGGCAAGAAAAATTGAAAGCAAAATTATGGCAACAAGGAAGCCGACCACTCACAACTATAAAGATGGAAGTGCTACTTCCCTTAGCCTTCCACAATGTACAAGGTTGACACCACAACAATTGGAAGAAAAAAGAGCAAAAGGGCTTTGTTAAAGTTGTGATAGAAAATACACTAAAGGTCATAAGTGTGCTGAAAAGAAATTATTCTACATAGACTGTGAAGAAGAGGAAGAAAAGGAACAAGAAACATCAAAATAAGGGATATACACTAGGAACCGACCCTAGGAAAAAAAGAAATGAATTTGACCATATCTTGTAATGCATTGGCAGGAATTACCACTCCTTAAACTCTCAAGATAGAAGGACATATCAAGAAGAAAAAAATGTAATAGTGTTGATTGATTCATGTAGTACCCATAATTTTATTCATTCTAAGATGGCCAAGGCATTGAATTGCTTCCTATATCCAACACCAGAGTGTCAAGTGATGGTTGAAAATGGAGGAACCATAAATTGCTCTAGAAAGTGCAATAATATCAAGCTATCCATGGAGAATATGTACTGAATAGTTCAATGCTATCCATTCCAATGGGTGGTGCTGATATTGTACTAGGAGTCCAATGGCAACAATCTTTGGGTACGATAGCTTTTAAGTTTCAAGAACTTTTCTTGAAATTTTTTTGGAAAGAAAAGGAAGTTGAATTAAAGGGTATCGTAGGGAAACCAGGAAAGATAATCAGCTCTAACAACATGACAAAGCTTCTAAAGAAAGAACAACAGGGTGTAATTGCACAAGTATGTTCACTAAAGTTTTCCACATCGAAATCATCTATTTCTCCAGATCTCCAAAAAGTTTTGGACAATCACTCCAAGGTATTTGAGACTCCCAAAGGCCTCCCACCTATTCGTGATCATGATCATGCTATTCATTTGATTCCAGGAAGTGTTCCCCAAACATTAGGCCTTACAGATATCCATATGCCCAAAAGAGTGAAATTGATAGTATGGTTGCATAAATGCTAGAGGTTGGTATAATTCAACCTAGTCAAAGTTCTTTCTCTGGTCTAGTGGTATTGGTAGACAAGAGCATTCAGGATGTTGAGAGAGATGGTTACATGCTTACCTGAGTTTAACAATGAGCATCATGATGTGTGTAGGGAGTGTGCTTTGGGAAAGTACACCAAGACACCTTTCACGAGTAGTGATAGTAGGGTAGCAGACATTCTGTATTTTATACACTTCGATGTGTGTGGTCATATGTCTCATGCATCATTGAGAGGATTTGAGTACTATGTTACCTCCATTGATGACTACTCTAGGAAGACTTGGATTTTCTTTATGAAGACCAAGGATCAAGTCTTCAAGATGTTCCAAGAGTTTAAGGCTCTTGTGGAGAACCAAGCGGGGAAGAAGATCAAGGTCTTAAGGACAGACGATGGGGGCGAGTATACCTCCAATGACATGAAGGAGTTCTGTAGGATTGCAGGTATCAGGCGGGAGTACATAGTAGCTTATAACCCTTAGCAAAATGGGGTGGTAGAGAGGAAGAATAGGGCCATAGTGGGAGCAGCGAGAACTATGTTGTATGATCAAAGGCTACCTTTCTTTTTATGGGTCGAGGCTTGTAACACTATAGTGTATCTGCAGAACAGGAGTCCACACAAAGTCTTGGGGAGTAAGACCCTTGAGGAGGTTTTTTCTGAGAAGAAGCTTGAGATTGGGGACATCAAGATTTTTGGGTGCCTTACATTAGTCACACGTCCTCGAGGAGAAGAGGACAAAGCTTGAACCCATTGCAGAGAAGGGAATTCTTGTGAGTTACAGTGAGACTCCCAAGGCCTAACACATATACATTCCTGCAAAGAGGAAAGTTGTCTTGAGGAGGGATGTGAAGGAGAGGGCCTTGAGGAGGTTGAGGGAGGATGATCAGGTAGAGCAACAACTTCCTTAGCAGGGGGCCACACCACAAGTATCAAGATCTTCAGGAGGTACCCTAAGGTTAGGAGGATCACAGACTCCTGGGGTGACAGGATCATAAAGCTTAGGATCACCAGGCACAGGATGACTGGGCACAAGATCACTGGGCACAGGATCTCAGTGTACAGGTTCACCATAGACCATAGGAGGGGTATTCTCATGAGGAGGAGAGGTTCAAGAGGAGGATTTCCCCATATTAGAGTAGGAGGCTACTTCAAGGAAGAGGAAGCCAAGATGACTTCATGAGACCTTGAAGGAAGTACGGGAGATAGTGGGGAGGCCCAAGTGGTCAGTTAGGGAGTACAAATCACAAGAGAGTTTGCAATGTGCATGACTATAAATGGTGGATGTTGTGGAGACTGAGCTAGCTAGCTACGAGGAGGCTGCAAGTTAACAGATCTGGAGGGATGCCATGGTGGAGGAGTATGCCTCTATGAAGAATAATGTATGGGAGATAGTGCTGAGAACTGAGGGGAAGTTAGTGTTAACTTCCAAGTGGCTCAACAAGATCAAATATGCTATGGATGGCAGCGTGGAGAAGTTCAAAGCGAGAATTGTGGCATGTGGGTTCTCACAGGTAGAGGGAGTTAACTATGAGGAGACCTTCACACCAGTTGCTCCTTATACCTCTATTAGAGCAATGATCTCCATAGCAGCTAAGATCAAGTGGAAGATCCACTAGATGGATGTGAAGACTGCCTTTCTCAATGGGGTCATACAAGAGGAGGTGTACATTGAGCAACCACAAGACTTTGAGGTGCATGGGAGAGATTCTCATGTGTGTAGGCTTAAGAAAGCCTTGTATGGACTGAAGCATGCACCAAGAGCATGGTATGAGAGGAGTGATGCTTACTTGCAACAAATGGGTTTCTAGAAGAGTGAGGCAAATCCAAACCTATATTTCCTTGTGGTTGGTGAGGATCCACTCATTCTGGTTCTATATGTGGATGAGTTGTTTATTACAGGAGAGGAGAGGCACATTCAACACTGTAAGAGGGACCTTGCTTTAGAGTTTGACATGACCGATATGGGACTAATGCACCACGTTTTAGGGTTGAAGGTTTGGTAAGAGGATGAGCATATCATCATGGGTCAGGGCAGATATGCGGGGGACATACTGAGGAGATTTCATATGGAGGATTGCAGGCCTATGGTTACTCCGATGATCACCAACTGGAAGAAGCTGCATGCTTCAGATCCCGAGTTGGTGAACCCCACCATGAATTGTCAATTGATTTGTTCGTTGATGTATCTGGTGAACACTAGGCCAAATATCTGTTTCGTAGTCAACACAATGAGTTAGTTTATGATGGAGCCTAGGTGCACTGGGTGGCTGCGAAACATGTATTATGGAACCTATGGGGCATAGTGGACTATGGTCTGGACTATATCCAGGGAGATGGAGTCAGGTTGACAGGTTGTACAGACTCAAATTGGGCTAGTAGTGCTAGTGACCAGAAGAGTACTTCTGGATGTTGTTTCAGGTTGGGTTCGACAGTTGTGTCGTGGTTCAACATGAAATAGAGATTAGTGGCATTGAGTCTTGAGGAGGCTGAGTACATTGTAGCCAATCAAGCCAATTGCGAGGCTATTTGGCTTCACAAATTGTTGTGTGACTTATTTGGTTAGAGGTTGAGACATACTATGATATACTGTGATAATCACAGTTGCATTAAACTCATAGAGAATTCAATATCTCATGACCGGTGAAAACACATAGAAATCAGGTACCACTTCATACGGGATTGGGTTTAGAGAGGAGCAATGAATCTTAAGTACATATCCACTGAAGAGCAGGTAGTAGACATTCTCACCAAGTCATTGCCAAGGGGTTGTTCAGAAATCAATGCATGTAGGTATTAGGGTTTGATTCCTCTTTTCTTGATAATTATTTGTGATTTATGTTGGCTTCTTTTACTTCTTTATTATGTTATTTTTCATCAAGCAATTACCAAATTAAATGTATATGAAGATCACAAGAACAAGAGACACAAGATGTAGGCACTTAGCTAGGGAAAAACCCCTATCTAGGGGAAAACCCGGTCTAACTCTTTGACTAGTAGATTCAAATCAAGATGAGACAATCCAAGGCCCTTTAGACCTAGACAAAGACCTCCTCCAATCACCAGGTCAACCCTTCCTTCAAGTAGATTACTTCTGCCAAAGTTTCCAAGTGTCAGCTCTTCAAATGCAACTTCAATCCATAATTTCAGCCCCTAGCTTCAGAATTTCAACTTGCAATTAATTCAGAAATTTCGGTCCCAACTTCAGTCCAAAAACCCTAGCAAGCTTCACACGTGTGAGAGAGAGATGCCCAAAAACTTCTATTTTCCTTCTTTCTTGGATTAGGTCTTCTTCTCCTGCACTTCACTCTCTTTTTCGTCCTCTTTCTCTTTGTAGATTGAACTCGTGTGAGTGTGCTTCCAAGTGGTTTGTGCTGCCTCTATTTATACTGCTTAGGGTTGAATTACCTCAATAGGGCTGTATTATCCAAGACAGGGCCTACTTGGTGTGGAGGGACAAAATGACTATTTTGACTCAAAAATAAATTTCTTTACATGATACAAAAGCCCAAGAAAGGTCTAATAAATATGACAATGACTCTTTTGACTCTTAAGAAGACTTAAAGGCCTTCAATGGAGGCTATGATCTAGAAAATAAATGAAAGAGCGTGAAACTCATTCTTCAATAATATTTTTCTTTTACAATAAATTTTCTTTAGACAAATATAATTATGAAGACTGACACTAGTTACATTCTTCGATAGGGGCAAGCATGCGTATCTCAGAGACAAGTTTGGAGTGGTGAAAAACACCTTCCTCGGTAAGGGGGAGTGTTGAGAAAAGGTACCAAGGAGGTGTTTCCTAGTGCTTTGCCTTTTGTCTAGGAAAACACATGAAAACACCTTTAGTAAGTGACTTTATGAGTTATCAAAGTCATACGACTTAAAAGTCACTTTATGAGGTACTTTAGTACTATGTACTTCATATTATTAAA
Source organism: Pinus taeda (assembly GCA_000404065.3). Classification (NCBI taxonomy): domain Eukaryota; kingdom Viridiplantae; phylum Streptophyta; class Pinopsida; order Pinales; family Pinaceae; genus Pinus; species Pinus taeda. The sequence goes on along the minus strand of APFE031605735.1, from coordinate 147,872 downwards.
GTCACTTTATGTTTTTAAAGTGACTTTAGGAAAAAACTGTACGAGGTACAACTTAAAGTTATAAAGTGACTAGGGAAGTCATTAATGAGGGGGGACACATGAAAAATGGGGTCAAGTGAAGATTAGATCTCCACCATTGATTTATGAGAGTTGAGATCTAATCTCAACCATAGATTAAAAGGGTTAGGGTTTCTTCTCATTTTGAGGGACTAAAAAGGGGAAAAGGCAAAGGAGCTCATTATTCATGTGCATTTGAAGAGAAGAGCAAGGAGAGCAAGGAGAAGAGAAGGGGAAGAGAAATCACAGCAAGGAGATGCCACAGATTAGGCTTGAATTTTCAGGCAAGGAAACAGGCACACAGTCCAAGTTGAAGGCTGACGTTAAGTGCAAATTTCCAGGCTAGATTCAAACACTGTTCAAGGAGATTTCAGACCCGAGTTTAAGGTCTGATAGGAGAGAGACAAACCCAAGTTATAAGGTTTGTTTCTGCTCTGAATTTAAGGGAATATCAGGCCCGAAATTTAAGGAGGGTCTGACAGGCATGCAGTACAAGGTTGAGTTAGATGACTGCAGACACAATTTCCTAGGTGCAGTTATTGCAGTGAAGTGGCCCAAATTCTGAGGAGGTTTTCTGGGTTGTGGCATGAAATTCAGAGCTGATAATTGCTGGAAAATGACCTGCTGTTCAAGGAGCAAAGATTGCATAACATTGGCTCGATTTTCTAGGGTGCTGGGTGCATTTTCATAGAGAGATATAAGTACATTTAATGTATTTATGGCTATGTAAATTTCCTGAGAAAAACATAATGAAAATCCTCTTCTAGACGGATTTTCTGCTTATGGGTTTTTCCAGGGCCAGAGATTGACCAAAAGTACAGTCTCTGAATTTCTTTGTGTGTTTATTAATTTTTCTATCAACTGAAAAGTGAATGTGTAGAGGTGGCCTAGCAATGTTTTTTTTCTAATGTATATGAATTTTATATATCAGTCATGAATATGTTGGGTTGAAGGCATTAAACTATATGCCAACAAACTGAATCTGCGGAGGGCTACAGGACACCCAAAAATTTTTACAAGTAGAATTTTGATCCCACTCAAAATCTAGTAGACTTAATGGTTTTCAGGATTTCATGATTTGGGGAATCACAATATTTGCAATGGATTCTATCATGTATGTAGGTATGGAACTAGCATTTAATAAAAAGCACTAAGCCCTCTATGTACCTCAATGTTGGTGGCATTGATTATTGTCCCTTGTAAAATTTTACCTATCACTCAAACAAAATTTCGATCTGACATTCTAATATTTTTCTATCTTATTTTAATGCTTAGTTGGTGATATTGATGATGAGGATCCCAATATACACTATGATTTTGATGTTAAATAGGTATTTGTTGTTGCATGATTTTTTTTTTGACTATAGAGGCCATCTAGTGCCCCTCTTTGTTGACGTATTTTTGCTTCACATGTGGAATGCACTTGGTGCTCCTTAGATTCCTTGCACCCTTTCTATATATGTGAGAAACTTTTCTTATTTGTGTATAATGGTTTGGATTTATATGGAAGCACATGAATATTTACGTTTTTTTGCTTTCAAAATTTGAATATTTATGTATTTTCTGGTCGACCAGTTTTTTCATACAGTTGTTTTTTCCAATTCCTAGTTTTGGGGTCAACTGGATCAATCACCGGTCCGGTTCTGATAACATTGGTTCATTGTCCATTGTTATTTTTTAGTTTTAACTTTTGAGTCTTGACTCTAGATACTGATGACCTTAGACCATGTCTTTGACTCACTAGTTTTTATTGTTTTTGAGTTTGAGTAATTTCAATTTACTATTCTAGTATTCAGACTTTAATATCTACTACTTTGCTTAGCACTAATCATATTCTATAATAGTGAATGATGAATTTAAATCAGTGTATACAATATTTACTATTTCTCTTTCATTGAATCTGATGTATGAATCATTTAGGGCTGCTGTACACTCGCAACAATCTGTTGATAGAAACTGATCATGGTGTTGATTCTCACCTTTGTGATATAGGGGAATAATAATGATGATATGTTAGCTAAGATTGAATATAAAATCTAACTAGTATGCAAGTAAAATCAATATGTAGACAATCATAGAAGGATGCAAAAACAATAAATGTAGAGCTCACAATAGTCTAACCTACTCTAACATGCCATCAACAAAAGGCAAGTATACTCATATAGCCAATGAAGGCAACAATTTATCATATCAAAATCAAACACTTTACCCCTATGCTTAATCGTTAGATAAAACGAGGAAATATCATAATCAATATTCATTATCTCATAATAGTCAAGAATGTGATTGGAAGCATAAGTGTGGGTGGTAGGAGATTCATAATAAGACAATAATGACTCATCCTCACTATCATCCTCAATAGATTGAGAAGGGATCATTAGAAAGCTGAAAAGAGATGCGAAGTTTCTCAAACTAAGTAAGGATGAAAGGGGAAAGATATATGTGAGATAAAAATTTCATTCAAATTCCAAGGCTTGTTGCATCTTTCCTTCCAATTTGAGATTTGTGCAACAAACTACCAATTGAAAACACTTTTGTCCGATAGTCATTTCAATGCCAAACATGCAACTCCCAATTGTGTCCTTGGGGACAAGTTAAGGATGGCATGAAGGAAGAAATGGCTAAAGGACCTCATTCTGAAAAACCTACTTATTAAAATTGGCAACTAGGGCCAAATTCCACCTTGGAACAACTCATTAGATGGAGATGATGATTGCATTGGATTCCTCTTTTTCAAAGGTCCAAGATTGATATAAAGATCATCTCATTCAGATAAGCAGAAGTGTGATTTTGAATTCATGCCCACACATGTGCAAATTGTTTAGGTCGGCTTCATCATTATGTAGGCCCAAGAAGCCCAATGGATGTGTCTCTTCAGCCACAACGAAGTGTATAAATACAATAGACCTCACTCCTCATTTGGCATGTTCATCACTCACATTTTTCTATCTCTTCATCAGATTGGTTCGTACAACTATTGGGAAGCCTCCCTCTCACACGTGTGGCAAGGAGGATGAATTTTCTGAGCAGAAATTGTAGGCCGAATTTTAGACTTCAGGGACAAGTTTGACCAGTGTTAAATGAGGTATTTTTAATTGAGTTTGACTTCAGTTTTTGGGTCGAAAGTTCGATTTTCTCAGGCTGCATTGTTGGGCACAAAAACTAAGACTTTCTGGGTTGGTTGATCCATGTTGACTTCAAGGTTGATTGTTGTTTGATCGCAAAAAAATTACAACTGTTCTCTTTCTTCTTTGACCAAGTTGTTTTGGGCTGAAATTGACCTCCTTATCAGGCTGAGTTTGACCAAGGAAGACCGAGTTGCTTTGATGAAGATTTGCTACTAATTTGACCAGTGTTGACTTTCTGGTTAGGGCCGAAGTTTGACCGCAGTTGACTGCAGAAATTTACAGGGCTATTTTGACTTTGTATTGGGGAAGTCAATTTGACTTTTGTACTCTCTCTATTTGCTGAACTTTTGATTTAGTAATATGAAGAATTGATCAAAGGGTTTTCCCCACATTGGGGTTTTTCCCTAGCATCTGCCAAAATCTGGTGTCGTCCTGTCTCGGCTTGTCTTCTGCATTTTGTTTCATGTTCTATCTGCTTTTGTTGTCAATGTGATTATTGTGATTGCTATTGGAAATTGGAAATTGTTATTGGGCTACTAAGGAACATTGAAGTAAATTGTGCTAAGCATAGAACATACCATTGTTATCTAAAATTAACATGGTATCAGAGCCTAGGAGAAGGCAAGGCCCAAGCAAGTGTGAGAAAAGCAATCACTAAGGAAAGTTGTTGGTCTAGCTTCAATGACAACTACATCATTCTTCAAATCCGAGGACAAGTTCAAGGACAAATTTGACTATCATGCATGGAAGATGACTTTGGATTTGACTTTGGAAGAGAATGATGCTATGGACTACATAAAGGGAAGAGTGGTGGAGCCTCCTTCAAATGCAACCGCTGCCACAAAAACAAAGTACAAGAAAGGTGAGGTCAAAGCTAAGAAAATTATTGTAGATTCCATTCACAAGCCTTTGGTTACCTATATATATGATTTGGAAACATCTAAGTAGATGTATGATAAGCTGGTTGGGATGTTTAAAGTAAACAATGCAAATCAAGTCCACTTTCTCAAAAACAAGTTGAAAGACATCAAGATGGATAGAGAGTCTTTCCAATCCTACTTCAAGAGGATTACCGAAATCAAGAATGATCTTCTATCTAATAGAGAAGTTGTTGGTGATAGGGAGATCACTCTTATCGTATTTGGAGGTCTTACAAGAGCATGGGATGTGTTTAACACCACGATCCTCAACAATGATATGATTCTGGGTTTTGATGAATTATTGGCTAGATGCACTCAAGAAGAAACAAAGATGATGGAGAGAGACAAGCCCTCAAATGAAAATGATCCTACTGCTTTCTCCGCTCATGCGAAGAGGAAGAACAATACTGGTCCAAGGAAACAAGGTCAAGGATTTAAGCCGAGATTCATAGAAGGAAGAAAAGGAAGATGCTACAATTGCAATAGGTTTGGCTACTATGCTAGAGAGTGTCCTCACAAGAAGGATACTCCAAGGGATGACGACAACAACAACCACAACAAGTACAAAGGCAATGGCAATCAAAGGAACAACAAGTTCAACAACAAAGGAATGAGGAATGCTTCGGCTGCTCGATATGGAAATGGTCATCCTCCCAAAAGATCAAGAAATTCCGGGATGAGGAAATTAATGTTGTAGAAAAACAAAATGAATTTTATCTTATTTCCGCTTTATCTATTGCCTCTCCTCTGGATACATTGGATCATTGGCTGATTGATAGTAGAGCCTCAAAGCACTTCAGTGGGTACAAAGAAGCCCTCACGAATTTGGTTGAAAAGAAGATTAACGTGCGAGTCATACTTGGAGATAATGCCACCTATCTCGTGAAAGGAATAGATACCGTCACTCTTTACTTGAATCAAGGTCAAACCATTCATCTACAAGAAGTATTGTATGTGCCCGATATGAAGAAGAACCTGGTATCTATTTCTGCGATGGAAGATAAAGGCCTCAAGGTAGCATTCATTGATGGAAAGGTACGTCTTTGGCAAAGAAACCCTAAAGATGCATTTACACTTGGATTTAGGCTTGATGGTCTTTATCAAGTTGGAGGAAGTCCTTTGGGAGCCATGTCTTGCGACACTTCTCTTCAATTCGAATTGTGGCACCGAAGATTTTCCCACCTTCATTACAAAGCCTTACATGGGGTAAAGAAGATGGTCACAAGTATGCCCGATTTCAACATGAATCATGAAGGTCTTTGTCAGGGTTGTGCAACTGGGAAACTTACAAGGGGACCATTCCCCTCAAGCAAAAGTCAAACTTCTGATATTCTTCAACTGGTCGATTCTAACTTCTCTGGTATGTTGCCTGTAACATCATTAAGAGGATACTTATATTATGCTATTTTTGTGGATGACTTCTCTCGCAAAACATGGATCTATTTCTTGAAGAAGGATGAAGTATTCAAATGGTTTCGTGATTTCAAAGCTTTGGTGGAGAATCAAACAGGGAAGAAGATCAAAATATTGAGGACTGAGAATGGGACCAAATATGAATCAAATGAATTCAATGATTGTTGTAGAGAAGTTGGCATTAAGAGGGAGACAACCTTGCATACACTCCTAAGCGAAATGGAGTTGTTGAAAGAAAGAATCGAACGATCATGGAAGCCACCTGTGCCATGCTTCATGATCTAGGTCTACCAAAATTCTTATGGGGAGAAGCTGCAAATACTATAAGATATGTTCAAAACAGGTGTCCACATCAAGCATTCAGTTTCAGGACACCCGAAGAAGTTTTCTGTGGTAAGAAACTTGATGTTTCTCATTTTAGAATATTTCATTGTCCCGTATATTTTCATGTGCCTAAAGAGAAGAGAAACAAGTTGGGAGCATGCGGGAAGAAAGGACCTTTTGTGGGCTACAGTGAAAACTCAAAGGCATATAGAATCTATGTGCCTGGTCAACGAGATGTGGAAGTAAGCCATGATGTCACATTCGATGAAGACACTGCTTTGGGGAAAGCCAGAGATCTCCCCATTCCAGGAAAAGGAAATGATGATGCTACAGGAAAGCAAGAAAAACCTCCATCCGATGAGCCTATGCTTGATGGATCCCATTGATCCACCTCCTAGTGATCCCTCTACCTCAAAAAAATATGGTTGTCGCTCAAAGACTCTCTTGAAGATGCTGAAAAACATATTGCTCCAAGGGGGACATTTTGTGAAAGTGAGAAGCCCACCAAGTATCAAGGATACTTCGCTGCTATGAGTACCATTGTTCAATCTGAGCCTTGTACTTTCGAAGACATGGTGAAACACCAAGTATGGAAGGATGCGATGAATGAGGAGTACGAATCCATCATGGAGAATGATGTTTGGGATGTGGTTCCTGTGAAAATTTCTAACATGAAATTCTACTGCAGTACTTAGTTATTTCTCCTACTTATTTTCCACAATAAGTTATTTACAAAAGTCCTTCAGTAAACATCAAAGTAAATTCGACTGCAGTTGTCACATAATAGCATAGAGAAAAGAACAGTGAAATACAAGCACAAGAATCAATCACATCAACGCAGTTGTTTTTGGACAATAGTCCCCGGAAAAAACCAATGCGGGAAAATCGGTGCATCAGATGAGGGTTTATTTATTATTCTTCAACAACAATCTCTTTACAAGGAATGGTTTGCAGAGCATAGAGAAACCTTTGTGAAAACACTTGAGATAATTTTTCTCCAACCACTGGAGAAATTCTGACACTCAAGAGACCCCCCAACCTCCATTGCGTTACCTCTGCGTCATGTCTGCGTGAGGACTGCGTCCCTTACTGCACTGCCTCTCTGAGCTATCCCTCTATGCTGTCCCTCTGATGCACTGCGTCCCCTCCTCCTTAGTCTTTGATTAATGCTGATACCCTCCTCTTCCTTCACCCTGCAACTCTCCCTCTGAAATCGAATTCTTACTTCTTGAGAATTGACTTCCCTCGGGTTACTGAGTATTTGCCCGGTGTATCTCCAAATGACTCTCAAGTCTTCATTTATACTTTTCTTGTTGAGATATCAACAACCATGATCTAATATCTAATCAACAACTAAGATTAAATTAGACTTGATCCTTGTCTCTTAGAAGCTTCTCACCCATATTTACATTAATTCACTTTAATTATTTTAATTTCCTATTTTTAACTTAGGCACGATTAAAAATGATTAATTTTTTGAATAACATGCACTTTGGGTGGAATTTCTCCAAACGATTTTTGGGTCTTGGAGATCTCACGTGTTTTAGCCCCACCATAAAATTTCAGAGCTAGAGCACATCCGATGCTACCCAAAAATCAACACTCCCTCCTAGCGTGGAATGTGCTCTAGCAATACCTCCCAGTAGAAGTATCACACTGATCCACGACATCGGTCCTCTGCGCTGGTGATGCTTGGCCCGCTGCCCTTCATCCACCGCGTTGTTGCATTCTGTACTGCTGCCCATGACACTGCCACTGTCATTGCTGTGTCTGTAATGCACTACCCTCTTAAGTACTGCACTATCCCTTTTTGCTACTGAAACGGATTCTCAATCATCCCCATCTTCTCCCTGAAATAAACAAACTTCGTTCTTCCTAGAGCCTTGATGAGAATGTCTGCTGCCTGTTCTCTTGTCGGATTGTACTGTAATTGTACTGCACCCTGCTTGACACAGTCTCTGATAAAGTGACACCTGATGTCAATGTGCTTCGACCGATCATGAAAAATTGGATTCTCAGAGAGGTTGATGTAACTCTAATTATCACACAAAATGTTGGTTGCTTCCATCCTCCTTCTGAATAGATTCACAAGCAACTTTTTAAGCCATATGGCTTCACACGATGCTGCGTTAGTTGACATATATTCAGCTTCAGCTGAGCTCAGAGCTACGAACTTTTGTTTCCTACTACACCAGGAGGTCATTCTTGATCCAATGTTGGAACACTACCTAGTGGTACTTTTCTGATCTACTGAACATCCATCCCAATTTGCGTTAATGAACCCACTTAGTCTGATATCATTGCCTCGGGTGTACATTAATCCATGATCGACTGCTCCTCGTATATATCTGAGAACATGCTTGGTTGCTGCCTAGTGTGCCCTCTTCGGTTCCACCATGAACTAACTGAGGGTGTTGACATCGTAACACATGTCTAGCCTGGTGTTGACCAGATATATCAGGGACCCTATGAGCTGCCTGTACAAGGTGGCATGGGTCCCCAGTCTTGCATTTTGAACCTCTTTAAAATTTCTGTAGCGTATCTCCCTTGTACAAGGAAAATTTCACCCTTCTGCTGCCAAATTTCCAACCCCAAAAAATAATGCATCTGTCCCAAATCGTTTATGTCAAATTCTGTAGTTAGGTTTTCCTTGCAATCTTTGATGAGCCTAGATGAACTTGTCAGAAAAAGCTCATCCACATATAACACTAGAATTAGAGGCTCATTCTGTACAGTCAGATAGTAGAGGTTGGGATCTACGTCACTCTTGACGAATCCCATCTTCTGCAAGTAACCATCAATTTGACCATACCATGCTCTAAGCACTTGTTTAAGCCCATATAATGCTTTCTTCAGCCTACATACATGAGCTTATTTCTCATGTGTCTCAAAACCGTCTTGCTATTCAATGTATACTACTTCTATCAACCCATTCAAGAACGCAGTCTTGACGTCAATCTGGTGAATCTCCCACCCCATCTATGCTGCAAGGGATATCATAGATCTAATAGAAGTATACTTGGCTACTGGGCGAAGGTTTCTTCGTAGTCTATCCCTTCCTTTTGAGCATACCCCTTAGCCATGAACCTGGCTTTGTATTTTTCCACACTGCCATCTACAACATACTTGACCATGTAGATCCATCTCGAACCTACAATTGATCTGTCCTGAGGTCTAGGTACCACTTCTCAAACATCATTGGTCATTATGGAATTGTATTCCTCCACCATAGCATCTACCCATACCTGATGCTGAATGACCTCTTGAAAACTAGAGGGTTCTGCAACCCGAGCCACCAAAGCTTGGTATCTATATGGTTGTCTATGCTCCCTTCTCTTGCTCCTAGGAGCTCCAATGAAATCCTCTGCATCTCGTAGTATCTATCGAAGTTCCTGGCTCGTTCTTCCACTAGTAGTGGGTGGATCTATTTGCTCCTCCTCGTGAGATTCCACCCACTGTGATACTTTTGGATTCTTATGCCTTGGAGAAATACTGGTGCCGGTTTCTGCTGGTCGAAGTGGCTAGACCAATGGATCATCCTTTGGTTGCTCTTCGGAAGGGATTTCTCGGGATTTCCTAAAAGCTCTGTCCTTCATGAACTTTACATCCTGTCGTATTACGATCTTTCTATTGCCCGAAAGGTAATTTCTATATGCGTTAGCATTCTCTCTATATCCCACAAGATATCCTTTTTTTGCAGTTTGATTCAAGTTCTTCCTCTTTCTTCAGGTATATGGCAGTATGCCAAGCTCCCAAATATTCTGAAATGACTCACTTCAGGCTTCTTGCCGGTGAAGATACTCTTTGGAGTAATCTTATCTAATTCCTTATGAGGAGTCCTGTTCTGAACATATACTGCTGTGCTGCATGCTTCTGCCAATAGAAATTTGGGCATATCTTGATCATACAACGTTGCCCTCATTGCTTCAACAATAGTTCTGTTCTTCCTCTCTGCTACTCCATTCTGCTCCGGATTATATGGAGTTGTACATTCTCTTTTGATGCCTTCCCTTGCGCATAACTCAATGAAGACTTTATCAATATATTCTCCACCATTATCTAAGCGCAAAATTTTTATCCTCTTCATTGTCAGATTCTTAACCAGAGATTTAAACTCTTTGAATCGATGAAAAACCTCATCCTTGGTTTTTAGAAAGTAGATCCATGTCTTCCTAGAATGCTTATCAATGAAGGTGACGAAGTATTCAACACCACTAAGAGCTTTTGTGGAGATGCGTCCGCAGATACCTGAGTGTATTAATCCTAGAACACTCTTTTCCCTATTGTTACTTATGGAAAGCCGCTTTGGCATGCTTGCCCAATACACAACACTTTTATCCTCTTCCTTGTCAAATTCTCAACCAGAGCTTTAAACTCTTTGAATCGATGAAAAACCTCATCCTTGGTTTTTAGAAAGTAGATCCAAGTCTTCCTGGAATGGTTATCAATAAAGGTGATGAAGTATTCAAGACCGCTAAGAGCTTTTGTGGAGATGGGTCCGCAGATACCTAAGTGTATTAATCCTAGAACACTCTTTTCCCTATTGTTACTTATGGAATAAGTCGCTTTGGCGTACTTGCCCAATACGCAACCTTTGCATACATCATCTTGTTTGGTACTTAATTCTGGAACTCCTATGACGGTTCCTCAGAGAATTCTTAGAGCCCCATAGTGTAAGTGACCCATCCTTCTATGCCATAGTTCATTCAAATCTTTCTCACCATTGTTGCCTATCAGTGCCATCGGAGATTCTAGTTGTAACTTATACAGTCTGTTACTTCTAACTCCAATTTGCGCCTTCTTCTTCCAACTCGGATGTTTGACATATACTTTCTTCCCAATGAAGTATACATCATAGCCCTTGTTCTGTAATTGAGATACAAAGAGTAAGTTCATTCCCAATCCAGGCACATGCAGCACATTGGTAGCTCGAAGCCGATACCCTGCTTCTGTTTGAAAAACTACAGTACCTCTCCCTACGGGGGTACATTTTGCCTTATTTCCCATGGTGATTTGGAAGTTCATCTGTTCTTCTTGATAGCTCGAGAAACATTCTCGTATTCCCTTCCTGTGTACAGAAGCCCCGCTATCAATATACCAAACGTCAGAGGAAGCAAAACTTGACAAGCAAGCGACTTCACAGAACTGTCGTGATCCCTTATATTCTTCGTGCTTTCCTCTTTCTCGGGAGAACTGTGTGAGTCCTTTTGAGTTGTTGCTTTAGCATCATGTTCACGACCCATTGCAGATTCTCTAATCTTGTTGCCCAATCTCACCTCCGATACCATGTGAAAATTTCTAACATGAAATTCTACTGCAGTAACTGATTTATTTCTCCTACTTATTTTCCACAATAAGTTATTTGCAAAAACCCTTTAGTAAACATCAAAGTAAATTCTATTGCAGTTGTCAAATAATAGCATAGAGAAAAGAATAGTGAAATACAAGCACAAGAATCAATCACATCAACACAATTGTTTTTAGACAATAGTCCCTGGAAAAATCCAATGTGGGAAAACCAGTGCAGTGGATGAGGGTTTATTTATTATTCTTCAGCTACAATCTCTTTACAAGGAATGATTTGCAGAACATAGAGAAACCTTTGTGAAAACACCTGAGATAATTTTCCTGCAACCACTGGAGAAATTTTGACACTTAAGAGACCCCCCAACCTCCACTGCTTCACCTCTGCATCATCTCTGCGTGAAGACTACGTCCTTTGCTGCGCTGTCCCTCTGATGCACTGTGTGCCCTCCCCCTCAATCTCTGACTAATGCTGATACCCTCCTCTTCCTACACCCTGCAACTTTCCCTCTGAAATCGATCTCTTACTTCTTGAGAATCGACTTCCCACGGGTTATTAAGTATTTGCCTGATGTATCTCCAAATGACACTCCAGTCTTCATTTATACTTTTCCTTTTGAGATATCAACGGTCGTGATCTAATCTCTTATCAACAACTAAGATTAAATTAGACTCAATCCTCGTCTCTTAGAAGCCTCTCACCCATATTTACATTAATTCACTCTAATTATTTTAATTTCCTAAGTTTTAACTTACACGCCATTAAAAATAATTAATTATTTGAATAACATGCACTCTGAGTGGAATTTCTCCAAACAATTTTTGGGTCTTAGAGATCTTGTGTTCTAGCCCCTCCACAAAATTTTGGAGCTAGATCAATAGTTCCTAGACCCAAGGACAAGTCTGTGGTCACCTCTAAATGGCTTTACAAAATCAAACATGGAGCTGATGGGAGTGCTGAAAAATACGATGCCAAGTTCATTGCTCGAGGCTTCTCTTAAAGGGAAGGAGTGGACTATGATGAGATATTTGCACCTGTTACCTGATATACCACTATCCGTTCGATTATAACTCTTGCTGCTTCTCAAGGATGGAGCCTACACCAAATAGATGTTAATACTGCTTTATTGCATGGCTCATTTAAGGAGGAAGTCTACTTGGAATAACATGAGGGGTTCGAGGTACAGGATTGAAGGACACATGTATGTAGATTGAAGAAGGGCCTCTATACCCTAACCTATATTTCAAAGTTGAAAATGATAGACCTCTCATTCTGGTCCTTTTATGTGGATGATCTTTTTCTGACAAGTGCAAACCCTATCATTTACCAATGCAAGAGGGAGTTGGCTTCCGAGTTTGAGATGAAGGACCTAGGGCTGATGTACTACTTCCTAGGCCTGGAGGTTTGGCAAAAGCTAGGTGAGATTTTCCTTTCTCAAGTAAAAGACATTGTGAAGCTGCTTGAGAGATGTGGGATGGTGGATTGCAAATCTGTGTCTACTTCGATCTTCTGTGACAACCGGAGTGGGATTCGCCTTTCAGAGAATCCTGTGTTCCACGACCACTCCAAGCACGTTGATATCAGGTACCATTTTATCCAGGATATGGTACAACGGGAAGCAGTAAGGCTCCAAAACATGAGGACTGATGAACAGGTCGCAAATATCCTCACGAAGCCCTTGGGGAAGGTTAAATTCTTAATCTTCTGAGAGAGACTTGGAGTCATGGAAAGACCCTCTTATGAGGGTCTCGCTTGAGTTGGACATTGAGCTTTGGGAGCTCCTAGGGGCTTGGGGTACTTCTTAGAGCTAGAGTGACCATAGGGTGAGCGGTTCACCTTCCAATATGTGGTGCGCTGTGTATAGGGTGAATGGTTCACCTTCCCTTGTGATACCCCATGGTGACATGTGTGTAGGTTGAGTGGTTCACCTTCCCCTACTAGACACGTGTGTAGGGTGAGTAGTTCACCTTCCCCTACGATTGACATATGCATAAGGATGAGTGATTAACCTTCTCCTATGGCTTATGATGAGGATGAGTGGTTCACCTTCTCCTGCTGATGTCCCAGCATACATCTTGTTAACGCTTGAGATTTCACCTAGGCTGAGATAGACAAATCTCAAGGCTACATCAAACCATTTCACCTCGTAGCTAGCCCTAC
>APFE031605735.1:97582-130340 GCA_000404065.3 Pinus taeda | reverse complement strand
TACCTGATGAAAAAATATCAATGGAACATATTTACATACCTCCTTCCGGCTTGCTGGGGACTATTAGACCTTTGACTCATGACCTTGCAGTGATTTAGACCAAGACCCTAGACCTAAGACTTGGGATTTCAAGACAAAAATAAAACAAGTGTAACACAAGCTCATTTAAATGATATGATCTGATCCAGCAAAGCCAAGAAGGGAACAAAGACCAGCTCCTCCATCAGTTTTATGGCATGCCTAATGGGATGCAAAACTGATACTAATGAGGCACCTACCTATGCACATGCAAAGAGCTTTTGATCACCGATGGAGGGCTCAAGACCGACACTAACACATCCTACCCATGTAGTTCGGGATTCATGGGAAGTACCTCTCATCTGGCCAATGAGTTGGGAAACATGGATAGGGACCATGGCACTACTGATGGACACATCGTGTACTGTCGTACTCCCTATGTCTAGGATGCATGGTGTTCAACAACTTGGTCTGGGATCATTTGAGGTCCTACCTTTGGACTGACTTTTGTCAGTGGAGAGTGGTAAGGTCTTGTGACTCACTCTTGATTGATTTTTCTTCATTATTACTTCATGGTTCAACAGAGAAGAGATGAGATGACAATGATGGTATATGTTGACAGGATGGCATAATGACAGATGGATTGGCAGGTGGAATTCTCCCTAGTTGAGAGGGAGTATTAAAATTGGTAACTAGGGCCAAATTCCACCTTGGGACAACTCATTTGATGGAGATGATGATTGCACTAGATTCCTCTTTTAAAGAGGTCTAAGATTGGTAGAAAGATCATCTCATTCGGACAAGCAAAAGTGTGATTTTGAATTTATTCCCACACATGTGCAAATTGTTCAGGTCGGCTTCATCATTATGTAGGCTCAAGAAGCCCATTGGATGTGTCTATTCACCCACAATGAAGTGTATAAATACAAGGGACCTCACTCCTCATTAGGCACATTCATCACTCACACATTTTTCTCTCCCTCTTCATCAGATTGGTTCGTACAGCTATTGGGTAGCCTCTCTCTCTCACACGTGTGGCAAGGAGGATGGATTTTTTGAGCTGAAATTGTAGGCGAATTTCAAACTTCAGGGACAAGTTTTTGGGTCAAAAGTTCAATTTTCTCAGGCCGCATTACTGGGCACAAAAATTGAGAATTTTTGGGCTAGTTGACCTGCGTTGACTTCAGGGTTGACGGTTGTTTGACCGTAGGATAATTACAACAATTCTCTCTCTCCTTTGATCGAGCTGTTTTGGGCTGAAATTGACCTCTTGATGAGGCCGAGTTTGACCAAGGAAGACCGAGCTGCTTTGAGGAAGATTTGCTATTGTTTTGACCAACGTTGACTTTTTGGTTAGGGCTGAAGTTTGACTACAGTTGGCTGTAGAAATTTACAGGGCTGTTTGGACTTTGTATTAGGCATTTCAATTTGACTTTTGTACTCTCTATGTCTACTGAACTTTTGATTTAATAATAAGAAGAGTCGATCAAAGGGGTTTTCCCCACATTGAGGTTTTTCCCTAGCATCCGCCAAAATCTGGTGTCCTCCTATCTTAGCTTGTCTTCTACATTTTGTTTCATATTCTATTTGCTTTTGTTGTCAAGTGATTATTATGATTGCTATTGGAAATTAGAAATTGTTATTGGGCTACTAAGGAACATTGAAGTAAATTGTGCTAAGCATAGAACATAGCATTGTTATCTGAACTTAACATTATTTCATTTCACAAATATCAGATTTAAAAGGGTCAAGCGTATTTAGCTTATCATATTGACAATCCCTTGAATTTGGATATGACTGAAAATTGACATCAGGAGGTAAAAATGGCTCAAACATATATGTTGGACAGGTAGTCCTTAAAATACATAGAGTCGACCTATCCTTTTGCTTTGAAACTGAAGATTTCGACCTTCTATTTTTCGGATTGAGGCCCTTCGGCCCTCCTGCAGGGGGCTTTAGGGCCTTCTCGATCCACTTGAGGCATTCTCGACTTCCTGTTGCAAAACTTCGGCCTAGAATTTGGGTGAGAGTAAAGGCTTCAGTCTTCCTTCAACTTGGTTTTGTTTCATACTTGAACACAAACAAGGCTTGGCTCTTACAAGACAGAAACTAGTATCTTGGCTTTCCCTTTAATGGCTACTCTATAACCAAGGTCTGATACCATGTTGATATTTCATGATTTCCTAAACTGATAATTACTTCCAATGATTACTTCATTATTTGTCTTGTATCACAATCATCATTAAGCAATTACACATAGAAAATCTCAACAATAAAACAATAAAGACTGTAGTATCATGAGGAGACAACCAAACACAGGAAACACAAAATATATCCTTGGAAAACCCCAAACTAGCGGAAAAACCCGGTGACCCTTTCTTAGAGAAATTGTCCATTTCAACAAGGAATACAATCTGAAATTTCCTATCAAATCAAGTCAAACTATTTAGTAACAAAATCCAGGGGAAACCTGTTCAAATTGTCCATCGTTAAGTCAAACTGTTTCTAAGGGAAACTTTGGTCTTCTTTAGTTAACAAGAGTGAATTTTGGCTTTTGTCCTTCCATTGAAATTTGACCTGCGTCCAACAAAAAATACTCAGAAAATATTTGGTCAACAGTGAACTGATTTGGTCAACACCGAACTTGTTTTCCTCCTTGATCCTTCACATAAATGAATTGAAGATATCTTGTCTTGATGAGATCTGAATTGGTACCTTTGAGGAGATTGATCACTGCATTTAGATTGTGGACTAATAGGTCCAAATGGTTGTGTCAAGCACGCTGGATGACTTGATCTTTTTGGAGGGCCGACTTGACATTATTTGAATTTAAAAATCACGTTTCACTATTTTGAAGCCGACTAGGAATTCTCATTTATATTTATCGTTTTGAGGGCGAAAACTCAATTATGAAGATTGACCGAAGCTATCAAAATTCAACACTCCCTCTTTGCTAAGGAGGTATTCATAATAACTTCTTCGGATGTTCTCTTGTTGAAAAAATTCTCTATTCCAAGAAAGGTTTGGATGAGCTCAATTATGTTGATGAATCCATTCACTTTATGTTCTATACAAGAAGCATGTGGAAGGCATACCCACATCAACACCAAATAGAAGTACTAGCTACCTACTATTCCTAGGGTCACCACCAATCTCCAAGTCATCTCTTGGAGTCTTGTCTGGAACCCCACCTGACCCATGGTCAAACCCTTGGGTCACCAATCTACCAAGTCATCACTTGGAGTCCTTTCAGGAACCCCCCTGACCCATTGTGAAACCCGACGACCATTTACCATCCAAACATGTCATCACATGTAATTGAATGTTAACTTGCCTGATGCTATATGGTAATTGCTCAAGCAACTAGCCAAACCCCATGGAAATATGGTCAGAACTTGTTGATGGGGGGAGCACTTAGAGGCCTCGATGATAACTGGGCTAATCTCCCCAACCATAAATCATGGTTTCTTAGTTAATGCTCATTACCTAAGGGAGATTATTCGCCCCTTGATGCTATAACATCAACACTCCCTTCAAGGGAAACATTCTCAATTATTTGAAGCTTGTCCAACTTCATTGAGGGACAGTGAGAATGTCAACAAACAACTCGACCATAGAACTACATAAGGGCCTCACTGCTCCTTTTGTATCACATGCATTTATTATCATGATTGTACCTGATCAAACAATCCTAAAGTTCCCTTGCTTCTCAACTTGCCAAACTGCAATTGGAGCAAATGTCTTCTCAATGTCCTCTCCCTTTTCGTGGGAGAATCTTTGCTTTGCACTTTTCTATGCTACAAACAAATGCTTGATCTTGTGAATCCATCTTGAAGTCATTGTTGACTTTCCACAGATCTTGGTACAGTGATTGGCTTGCCTGCTCCCTTTGAACTAGGAGCCCTTCTATATATCGATACAATTTCTTCCTTTTAAACACCAATCACTCCTGGGAGAGTCCTCTTCTCACCCACTTTGCTTCGTTCATCCTATACTTCCATTTGTTGTTAGAGCCTTGGCATTTTGCATGACGTACCTGCAATCTTCACTAGGAGGCCATGGAAGAACGATTAAAACCTAACAAAAGAAACAAAGACACGAGGCTAATAGCAAAACAATAACAATCAAGGAAGAGAGATATAACGTACTTATCTTTTGATCTGAGGATTGTAGGGAATCTCCCTCTCGATCCTTTCCTTCTTGCATCCATCTTGTAAACTCATCATTCTTGTCCTAGTCAGCATGTAGTCTTTCCTTCCTTTCTTGCATGAGCTAGGTTTTCTTCTTTTAGAGGAAACATCAAACTAGGTCAAGCTCTAGGGTTTTGTCCATAAAGCCCAGGGCTTTCTTATTCAAGCCTTCTAGATTATTAGGGTTTACAAACCCTAGATTTCCAATTTTCATCTACATGTTGGACAATATTTGTCATTGATGTCAAAGTATTCGGGCCTATAGGACATGGAGGACATGAAGACGCTACCTAGTTTCATCATGGCTTGTTACTAGCCCAATCACAAGTTTCAACATCTTGATCAACATCTTGAAGAGGTTAAATTATATCACTCAGAGCATCTAACTCTCGCCTTTTGTAGCTGTTACAACATAAAGTTGATTGGCCTTGAGGCTAGGACAAGCCTAAACAAATCTCTGACTTCATCCCCCTTTAACTCTTGGCCTCTAGGACTATGACAAAACTAAGCTCAGACTGTGGCAACTTCAGATTATTGTCGGGCCTATGCTCAAATTTTACTCTCAGTTTTCAGACCTGTAGCTTGGATCTTATCCTCTATTTTGGACTTGTGACACTCCTTCATTATGGACAATAGATTCGTGTCTTGATCATGTTCTGAGGGTTGAGTTGGCATCTCTTTGGGAACAGAGGATCAGGAAGTCTAGACCACACTTGGATGATTCTTTGAATCCTCTCCCTTGTGGTCTTACTTGAGCAGTTTTTTGAAGACTTCTGTAGCAGTAGAAAAAGATATTTGTAGAGGATTGATTGGATCACTATAGAAGACATATTTGGAGTATTTGTCAGAGCAACTTCATTTGAAGACCTCCTAGTAGCCTTGAAAAACCTTTGTTGATCAGTGTTTTAAAGAGATTTAGGTCTCTTTTTGAAGCTAACTTTTGAGGGAACTCTTGAAGTAGTGTATTTGCATTGGAATTGATTCTTTAAAGCTGAGTGGAGACCATCTTTGAAGCTGCGTTGAAACATTCTATAGAGCTTTGTCTTTAGAGCATTGTTGAACACATTCTTGATGTAAGACTTGAAGCCATTGAAGCAGCCTTTGGTAGACTTGTTGTAGCAACTTTAGAGGACTTGTTGTGCATACTTTATGGCCTTTCTTTGAAGCAACTTCGGGAGAGCTCTTATTGCATGTTAAGAACTGAAAGTTTTATGCAGATTTTTTTTTTTTTTTTTTTTTTTTGCAGAAACTTGAAAGTTCTATACAGAAAATTGAATGTACTTGCATAAAATTGAATGTACTTTGCAGAAAACTGAATGGAAATGAATGCACTTTGCAAAAAGTTGAATGTACTTTGCAGAAAATTGAATGTACTTTGCAGAAAGTTGAATGTATTTTGCAGAAAATTGAATGTGCTATGCTATTACAATTACTTAGAATGCAGATTTCTTCTTCACAACTTTTCAGAATAACAATTGTAGATAGAACATAAATTTAAGGATCATATGAAGACAACCAAGGACAAATATGAAACACTGAGAGTTAGGTCCAATGACCAGGGCAAAACCCAAATGATTCTTCTTCTGTTAGATTTCTTCAATTGTTCAGCCGAGTACACAGCGAGAGAGAGAATGAGAATGAATAAGTCACCAATGTTTGATCAACTTACAGTTGAAGTGCTCTTGCTCTTTGCTGGAAAATCTCCTCCTCTTGATTAGATTTTGCCCTACACACTTGCTCGAACTCTTCCCTTTCTCTTACTCTTCACTTTCTCTCACACTTCTCTTGCACACACTCAACTCTAGCTCTCCTTTTTCACAATGAACATGTTACTCTTAACTCTCACTTGTTCTTGCTTAAATAGATGAGAAATGAGAGTTACAAAATGAATTCATTCCTTGAGCCAATAATAGGAGAATTGAATTCCATGAGGGAGGAGTTACCTAAGGAGAAGTGTAACTCATCCCAAGAATAGAGAGAGAGGTACAGTTGTCTTGAGGAGTTACAATTCGAATTAGGGAGAGAGAGTATTTGGTGGGTGTTACAAATTGAATTGGATGAGGGAGTTACAAGTGCAATTAATGAGGAGTTACATTTTTGTCATACATTGAATTGGTGAGGGAAATTTACATTCTCTAAAATGTGGAAGTTACTATTTTATGCCAAGAGAGTGGTTAAATTTGCCAAGTGAGAGATTCTCAATTTAATTTACTTATTTCATAAGAAAATTCGTTTTTATTAATCCATTAAAGGTGAATGACTTTAGACTATTTTACAAATAATAGTATCATAATAATAATAATACTAGTAAGGGAGTTACAAGTGCAATTAATGAGGAGTTACATTTTTGTCATACATTGAATTGGTGAGAGAAAGTTACATTCTCTAAAATGTGGAGTTAGTATTTTATTCCAAGAGAGAGGTTAAATTTGCCAAGTGAGAGATTTTCAATTTAATTTATTTATTTCATGAGAAAATTCGTTTTTATTAATCCATTAAAGGTGAATGACTTTAGACTATTTTGTAAATAATAGTATAATAATAATAATAGTAAGGATAAGAAGTATTAATTTTTGACTTGTATAATCATGATTGATTTGATTTTAAAGTGGATCTCCATATGTCGAGATCATCCTTTATCATTTAGACATGACTTTCTATTTTTGGAAAGTCACTTCCAAATTGAGATGTGACTTACTACTTTTGAAAATTCATATTAGAATTGTTAGAAATGAAATTTTATTATAGGTGGTTCAAACAAAACTGAAAGATATGGTTTCTTCTAGGAGAAATTCATCCTCAAGCTGTCAAATTTTAACACTCCCTCTCAGTTAGGGATGAATTTCTTTCTGCATCAAAGATCTCTGCTTCCCCTGATCTCTTTCATTCATCTCAGTTCAACTCTGCTCAGTAACATCTGTAACAATGAAGTCACAATTTAAAGAAGATTCATCCGCTTGGCACACATTTGTACAGGAAAGAACTATCACATGTCACATAAACAAGGACTATAATCAATCAATTTTTATCTCAAAAAAATAGGTGATAAAACATAGACATCACATAGACAAGACTCAAACAAGTCACAAAGACAAGAATCAAGCACAACCAAGTGTCAAGTGGTGGAACACCTGCATCCTAGATAAGTCACACAGACAAGTCTCACTACACCTATTGGCCAGATAGGTGGCTCTTCCCACGTCCCAGACTATGGGTCAGATGCATACAGAGGCCTACTCTTGTGGCGCACACTATACAAAAGGTCCCTAATCCTTAAGGGCTTTCTAACACCATTCCCTAACCCTGTGAGCTCTGATAGGGGGAAAAGACAGCTCAGTGTTCTCAATCAGCTATGACCACCTCCCAGAAGGGTCATGCCCACAATTCCAAGCTACTTTGTAAAAACCAAGAACTTTCCTTTCGGTAAAGGCTTGGTAAGACTGTCATCTACCTGATCATCGATGGAGATGTGATGGAGCCTCACTGCTCCTCTCTGCACCATATCCCAGATATAGTGATACTTGATCTCAATATGCTTGGACTTGTCATGAAACATAAGATTTTCTGCAAGATGAGTCTCACTCTTATTGTCACAATATATAACTGTTGTGTTTGGAACTTGCTCAAATAGTTCCCCTAAAAGCTTTCTTAGCCAAACTGCCTCATAGCTAGCCATGCTAGCAAAGAATGTACTCAGCTTCGGCTGTTGCTAGCTTCAGCTGTACTTAGTGCAATAGACTTCTGCTTTCTACTCATCCAAGAGATCATGGCAGATCCCAAGCTAAAGCAACACCAAAAAGTGCTCTTTCTATCAACAGAGTTACTCGCCAATCCACATCAATATATCCATGAAGTCTTACATTTTTAGTAGTCTATTTCAATCCTAGATTTATAGTTCCATGCAAGTATCTGAGTACATCTTCTGCAGCAATCCAGTGGGCATGAAAGGGATCAATCATATGTTGACTTAAAGTGTTTACAACAAAGCATATATCAAGCATAGTGTTTACCAAAAACCTCAAAGCACCAATGAGCTATCTATACTTTGTGGGATTTGCTAGACAGGGTCTTGCAACTTTCCCACATAATTTCTTAAAGTTCATTTCCATAGGAGTATGCATGGACTTACATTCTACCATAACTAATCTTTTAAGAAGCTTAACACCATATTTTCTTTGGGAAGATAAATTTCACCAAGTCTTTGTCAGACCTGTAGTCCCAGAAAGTAGTGCATTAAACCAAGGTCTTTCATTTCAGATTCAAAAGTTAATTCCCTCTTACACCTGAGGATAAAAGGTTCTCCTCCTGTCAAGAATAAATCATCAACATACAATACCAAAAACCAAAGGTATACCCTGGACTATCTTGAAGTAGAGGTTTGGGTTTGTGCTGCTTTTTATGAAACTGAGCTCTATCAGGTAGATATCAATGCGAGCATACCAAGCTCTTGGAGCTCGCTTCAACCCATATAAGGCTTTCTTCAGTTTGCATACATGTGTTTCCCTGTCATGCTCTTCAAAGACTTGTGGCTGTCCCACAAATACCTCTTCCTTGAGGAAGCCATGCAAGAAAGCAGTTTTCACGTCCATTTGGTGAAAAGTCCATCCCTGGCTAGCAACGAAGGCAACAACAGATCGAATAGTAGTATATTGAGCTACAGGTGCAAAAATCTCATCATAATCTATTCCCTCTTTCTCAGAGAATCCTCTAGCTACAAATCTAGCCTTATATTTTTCAATACTACCATCTACACCATGTTCAATCTTAAACAACTAGTTGAAGTGACAAAAAATTTACCTTGAGGTCTAGGAACCTATTGACGGTGCTGGATCCGCTAACATGTCAGGGGATCTCCCTAGTAAGAAGTCCCAATTAGATCTCAGATCGTTTGGTGTAGGAGTCCTAGCAATGGGTCGTACGGGAATGCCTTGACCGCGATTTCACACAGAGGCAAGTAAGATGTCCCTGTTGGTAGCAAGGTTGTGACAGCTGCGGCAAGACAAGGAAGGTGCATGAACGGTTCTAACACATAGAGGGTGAAGTGAGTGTGCCCCTTGGAAGCCTGTAATAGTATGCGGCTTGGAAGGGAACACATGAGCGAAGATGCATCACAAGGTGGAAAGCAAGTTAACGAGCAATCCAAAGTGATTGTTAAACCAACACATTTCAAAAAGATTCATACATACTTATACAGAATAGTGCATACATGCATGTGTAAGCAAACAAACACATATATCATTTAGAGTAAACCAGATAGCATAGAATACAATACAACATATGCATGAAACGTGCTGGCTTTGTTATATTTAGAAGTGTAAGTTCCAGTCATACAATACATCCATGTGTCCACTATTTCTGACAGCGGAACGTTACAACCACAACTGCCTGGTTCTCCGAAGAGATGTACTAGCTTTGCGCAGTGGAGAAGCCAAGACTCATTACAATACTGTCCAAGCTTTCTCTAAGATAGTCTTATCAGAAGCTTGGCTGACCAAAAGCCTATACAATGAGTTATGAGTTACTATTTATAGCACAGGGTGGGATGACCCTTGACATTCCCCTTTGAGACCATTCATCTACCCTCATGACTTTTCAACTACTCTATGACTGCTACATTCAACTATCGACACTTGAACTTCCACTTTGACAAGACGTTACATTACAATGCACAGTTGCCCATGTGAGACAAAATGGCCATGCAAGACAAAATTGACACTCGGACCGTTGTGGTGAGAACAACTCTTTGACATGCTTGTGATGGTCTAAGGTGATGAGCTGATGCCAAGCTTGGTTGTTCGTGATGGTGTCTGTGCGCTCAGTGGTGACATCTTGTTGAAGCAAACTCTTGCCTTCGTTGCATCCGGGTGCACTGATATGGCTTCTCTGTCGAACTCGTTTGATAGCATCCACATGGTCGTCCTGGTGTGACCAAACCGGCACCATGTTGATGCATAATGTCTATGCTGCTCTCTAAGCATGCGCTGGTGGCTGTGCGCATCAACTTGTCGAGGTACATGTTCAACTCCAGTCGGACTTGCTTCTTGTCTTCACCTCGGTGAGTGTGCTGAATGGGTGGGATCGCATGCGTGCACACAATGACATGCATGTCGCTGCATTCCCTTGCATGCGATCAACAACATCGCTCCCCTTGTCTGCTTCGTGCCAGGTGTTGGGACGACTCTCTAACTTGTACGGGCGCAGTTTCATCTGTGAGTGCATGTTGCGCCCCTTGTTGTACTTGTTCCTGTTGCAACTCATTCTCTCGTCTATGCAGCTCTTGTTCTTCCTTGAGTTGCTGCTTCATCACATGCAACTCCCTCTCTGTACCATTCTCTGCCTTCATGCGATCTTCATGTCACGCCGTCACCTCATACCTGAGTCTCCAAAGTTGCTTTCATCACAAGTGGATCTGCTTGAGCTTGCAACTTTGTTCCACCTCTGTTTCGACAACAAACTTCCTCTTGCGTTCGTTGCATCTGGTACGCTGCCTTCAACTGCTGTTGATGGTGCTACTACCGTCATATTTTGGTGTCGTTGTTGTTGATCTAGATTGTCATTGATGTCAATATGGCAATATTCTAGGATACTAAATGATGTTATGAAGCCAAGGAGAAGCAAAGCAGATCTGTGAAGAAACAAGAGCAAGAAGCCAAGGAGCAAAGCCATCAGGGAAGCCATTGGAAAGACATTGGAAGCCATTGGAAGTCAAGAATAAGAGCAGTCAAAGAATAAGAGGAATAGTTCATCAGAAGCCATCAAGGAAGTAGGTTATTGCATATGCCCAAGGGTAAGTGCTATCGGAAGAACAAAGAGCAACAATGATATCAGAGGAGTAAAGAAGAAAACATTGGAGGAGCCATATTGGAAGTATCACATGTAATACATGCCTAAGAAGAACCGATAGGAAGGAAACAACAGAGGAGCATAAACAGAGCTATCGGAGCAGTGTATCAGAAGTCATAGGAGTGAAGAGAAGCAATAGGAGCGACAAGCCAAGACAAAGCAGATCTATTGCATGTGCCAAGAGTAAGAGCCATATCAGAGATATCGCATGAAATATTGGAAGGAGCAAAGAGGAACACGTAGCGAGGGAAGAGCCAAAAAGAGGAACACATCATCGAAAGAAAAGCTATCGGAAGAGCAGAATGAAGAGAAGTCACAGGAGCGAGAACCCAAGAGTAAGAGCCATATCGGAGAAATCAATATCGGCAATATTCATCAACAGATCTATTATGTGCCACTACTCAAACCCTCGATGCGATATGTACTGCGGACCCGAAACATGTTATGGCAACAGCCCTATACAATATCGCCTCCGTTGCGTCGCAAGTATTGAAGCCTTGTTACACTGAAATCCCTGATTATGATATAATATGCGGACCCGATCAGTGTATGTTAACATCCCTAAGGTAATATCGCATCCGCCACATTGCAAGCCTCTTTAAAGCCTTGCCACATTGAAATCCACCGATTGCGATATGTATGTGGATCCGCTTCACAATTATAATATGTCTTAAAGAAATATCGCATCCGTCACATATCGCAACTCTTGAAGAAATGTAACGATGGTAAACTGTGATTGTGATAAGACTTGTGGACCTGACAGACCACCGATTGCAATGGAGCTATGGACCCAACGGATCTATTGCTTACTATTTAATATTATACCACGTCCATTTCATGGGCAGTATGAATATCGGCCATGTTACATCGACGATGTTAAGACTTGCGATTGCAGGACCTCTGAAAGTTGCGATTGCTATTGATGACGTGGATGTGGGACCTCATTGGGCATGGTCTCTCCTATGAAATCCTCCGTAAATAATGAGTATATTGTATGAATATTAAAAAGGACCTCTTTGATATAAGTTTAATATGCAACATCTATTGTAATTCGACCTCTCTTCCAAATGAACGTGTCTTTTGAGTATTGGTGAACTCGAAGAGACAGAGGAAGCCGAAAGGTTGAGTGAGCGCAAAGGAAGCCAAAGATCAAGCGAGCGAAGAAGGAAGTCGAAAGGACCAGCGGAAGAAGAAAGGAAGCCAAAGCGTGAACAAAGAAGGGAGCCGAAGCGTCCAACGGAAGAAGGAAACCGAACATCAAACATTCTGTAGACTGGGTTATTTATTGAAAATCTCAGACTTGTGTTTTGTGTGATTCTAGATAATAGTTCAAAAGGACGCTTTGCGGATCTAAGAAGATTATTTGAGTATGAACAGGGCAGGGTTGTTTTTTCTAATTGAACGCACAATATGAAACTGCGACAATCACTCCTCTGTAGAAGTCATTCTTGAAGCAGTTACTCCTGAAGTAGTCACTCCTGAAGCATTTACCGTGACAGTGAGAACAGAGGCTTGAAACAAAGAGTTGGTTTTTGAGGAGAGCTTAGCGTAGTTCATTGTAGACACATTGACGTTGTGTGGAGACATTATTGGAGATCATGATGGCTATTTGATATCATCATGAGGTAACTTTGCAGACTCTGTGTGGACAGTATGAAGAGTTGTGAAGACTCTTTCAGATGAAGACAATTTGTTATTGATGCTGTAGCATGGAGACTACAGTGAAGTTGTAGATTGACATAATTCAGTAAAGAAGATTTTGGGAGCAGAGAATTACTATCAAACATGCCTTGACAAGATAGGGCCGGAGCCCTTGGGGTT
Organism: Pinus taeda; assembly: GCA_000404065.3. Classification (NCBI taxonomy): domain Eukaryota; kingdom Viridiplantae; phylum Streptophyta; class Pinopsida; order Pinales; family Pinaceae; genus Pinus; species Pinus taeda. Next base: position 117,468 of record APFE031605735.1, on the reverse strand, counting down.
GGTTCCTCAAAATTGGAAGGGTTGGTGTCCTTGGAGTTGGTGCTCCTAAATCCAAGGTTGGTACCTTTACAAGACAGGGTTGGTGCCTTGGATGTTGGAGCTTCACAAAAAGTCCAAGTTGGTGCTTGGCAACATGTTGGAGCCTTATATACATATTGTATTTGATTTATTGTAAAGTTTATATTAATAAAAGCATTTATTCCTATTGTTCATTTTGTGTTGTAAATATAAATGATTGAATTGGTAAAAATAACAATTGAAAAGAAACACTGATTCACACCCTCCTCTCAATATTTCCAACACTTGTCTACGAACAACTCGATGTCTTCGTGGGTAGGCAAGTTCATAGACACTTGATCGATTGCATCCCCAAGTGTGCTCTAAAAGATGTCTTCAACTATGCTCTTCTGGAAACCATTGTACTTGTGCTGCTGAGAGGCAGATGAACACCTGCAATACCTAGAGACATGGCAAGCAATCTGTCAGTCGAAAACCAAAATGAACGTAAGAATTGACTTACAACACACTGTTGTGACTGATCATGAAGGTTGTGCAATTTCTGCCGGGAGGTCAGGAGACTAACTGCCAAAGCTGCGTAAGGCACAGTCCAGGCTGTCAGTACGCTGATTGACTGTTGGAACTGTGCAATGCACAGTCCATCCTAGCCCGCTGAAGACTGAAACTGCGCAATGCATGCCTGGAGGTCAGTGCCTGGCTAGGCTTGCACAATTTCTGGAGGGAAGGCAGAGCCTTCGCTTCTAGAAATGCGCAGTGCTAGTCGGGCAAGGCACGGTCCGGGCCAAGGCAGCCTAGTCTGGTCGATGGGCGACTGAAAATATGAGAAGTGTGAATGCATGATGAAGTGTGAATGCAAACAAGAGTGAATGATCATTGATGCAAACAAGAAGAGCAAGATTCAGAAAATAGGAAAGCATGCATGTGTGTGAAGCAAGTCGCCGCAACCGACTAGAGTAGGTGACACTAGTTAGCGTGCAAGCATTGTGTTTTCACCAAGGTTCACTTTGAACAACACATATTTTCCATTGACGTATCATGGATTAAAAGTAAGAAGTTCTTCATACAGAGGCAGGATGACAGATAACCAAGTAGTGATCGCTGCACAAGGCCTCTTGTATTTTACCTAGCTTGCTTCGAGAGTCAGAGATGGTTTCATGCGAAACTAACCTACGAACAAAACAAGCAAACAAACAACAAAGCAAAGTAGAAGCAGAAGCAAATGCGAAAGCAAGCAAACAAGCAAACAAGCATGGAAGCAAGCACTACTCCTACTTCTAAGCTAACGGTGCATGGGTGTGATCACGTGAAGTGATATTTCCAATGCAGTCACTGACACATTGGTTGACCCATGTTGGTGAAGGCTTGGTCCGCGAGCAACCCGGTTGTGTGAACCAGCAGACAAGAAAGATATAACAATGAAGACAAACACACTTCTTGTTTCAAAGAGTCCACAGGACGTAAGTGAGTGCAAGTGCATGACATGTGGTCCGTGGACTTGTCACGTTGCTGTGCGACATTGCGTGCAGTTTTAAAGCATACACATACTCTTGACTGTGACATGCAAGCAAACGAAAGAAACAAAGACAAGTTGCGTCTCGCACGCGTGCTTGCAATGTAAGATTCCTCCAATGCATGAGCGATGGGATCGTGCAATTCGAGTGGAGGAAGCATGATCTGTGTGTGGGATTGATCTTCAATGCATACATATGAGTGATGAGGAGCCTTGGGTGATTGAATAATTTCCTGATCGGAAGCGATACCAACCTCAGGACAATGAGGGCCTGACATAACTATTAGCTTGGGCCGAAGTGCCTCGACAATCTGGGGGGTTTTGACTTCATTGTCAGCTAGATCATCATAAACCGATGGCTTCGAAAAATCAGCTGCGATAGAATCATGATCGTGATCGAATATGGGAGTAAATTTATCACGACATCCACGATAAAAAAAATCAAAGATTTCATCGGCATGCTCATGATTGGATGAATCAAACAGAGGGGTAGATGAGAAGCAAACAAATTCATCCTCTGTGTTTCCAGAAAAGGCAGATGAAAGACCAAATGGATTTTCAATGAATAATTCATCCTCTCCGTTATTGAATGATGGATTGACATTTGGTGTGAGCTGTGAGTGATCAATAATGGGTGCATCCGTAGATGAAGATACACATGCGAAATCATGGATGGCAGGTTCTCCAAAAATGTCAGGAAAAAACGTAGGGGGCTCGGACAGAAGGGAGTCATTCTTTGCTGAGTGTTGATGCTCAAGCTCCCAGTGATACTCTTCATGAATGGCAGTGCATGTTGGTTGTGCAACAACAACTCCGTCTGTGGCTTGTTCCTCATTCACAACAAGTGTAGAGTCCGAATGGAAGAACACAAGATAGTATCATTCAGAGGATTAGTCGAGTACGAAGACAAAGGTTGTGGAACAAAATGCATATGACAACTCGATGGACTCACAAGCAAATCTGCGCGAAAATTAACGAAGTGATGTTGGGAGGATGTGACAACTGAAGAGATGTGTGATCATGATCTCCTGCATCACTCTGCAGTGGCGGAGTTGTTTGATGAGGGGACGACGAATAGTCACTTGTGACATTCACCGTGCCTGTCTGTGATTGTGTAACTTCATCACTGAAGAATACTGAGGGAGGCTTGATTTCAAACTTCTTCTTGGGACGAGTAGATTTCTTAATGCAATACTCGAATCGGTCCCAAAGATAGAAAAATTTCATCTAGCTCTTCAGAGCTTGAAACTGCAAATCACGGAAGTGCTGCCAAAAATCTATAGGTGATTTATGCAGAGCCTTCTGTTGTTGTAACAGTTTTTGGTCAAGATGGTTTGGATCAAAATGATAGAAAGTGTGAAGCATAAAAACTGATAGCTTATAGACTTGAATGTAAAAATACACGAGGTATTTGAAATAATAATTTATTTATATTATATATTAATGCACAAGTGATGAATGTTAGAATGAGGAACCTACTTTTATACCTCAGCAGGGTGCCTTTTGTCATTCGACATGTTTTTTAGACATGCCTTTTCACTTAACTTAATGACTATTTAACCTAATCAATACTTGATTACTTATTATTTATATTTATTTGTTTTGTTATGGATTATATTCATAGCATAACCCCTTCCTTCAGAAGCTTTGTCCTCAAAGCTTGTTGATGGAAGGACTTGATCTCTTATCTTCCACGAATGTCTTCTTTTCACTTGACCGCTAATGCTTTCTTCATTTGACTACGTCATTGGTAGCATATCTTCTATGATTCGCTGGTAGCTCTTATTTGAGTCCAAGTTTTGTTTTGTTTTTTAATAATTAAATTATGTATTTGTTTATTATATTTATATGGTCAGGCCAAAGGTTCAGATAGCTATAGTTATCGAACCAACATAGTCCAAATAATAGTTATGAACCAACGTATATAGTTGACTAGGGGACACAATGGATTGGCCGAACTGAATATACGTTGTAGACGTTCATAGTGAACGGGGGTGTCAGACGACAACGACGAACTTATTTCCGACTTCCCTAAGCTTTGGTCGAAGGTTTTCGATGACGGTGTTGGCTGCTGGACGTGGAACCATATGCGAATTGCGGCTCGGGTTTGGATGGACAGGAGGATGGCGGTGATTGTAGAGTGGTTTCGACCCACGATAGCGGGTAAAGTAAAATGCAGCCGGGGAATGCAGACCAGAACAGGGTGTTGGTGTTGTGGGGTCGTTGGATGCACGGTGGACATGGTGAGACAGTGGCAGTGACGATGTGTGGTGGAACAGGAGAGAGGAAACACGAGAGTGAGAAATGCGTGAACGCCATTCTTCTCTCGCGTGAGTTGTCGGAGGAATGGAACACGAAATGGACATTGTTTACTCAGCTGAATGTAATGCTCATCGAATGCATCGCAGGGAGCCTTCCCCATGTCGCCGAATGCAAGAAACCGAACCTCGCTGACACCTGATGCCGGTGGAGTGGAGAAACTCACCAGAGAACTCCAACCCACATTATCACTTCCATATCTGTAACTGTATTTCTGAGAAGGAAGCAACCCCGTCATTAGGGCTGTATGAATATATCTTGGATCATGCCATCCAAAATCCATTGCTGGGCTTGGAAGCAGATCATTACTGCACATATCAGCTCGAGTGAACGTTGTCATGTTGGACATGGTCGATTTTCCAGCACCATATTGCACAAATTGCGTGGTATTGCTCCCGTTGATCCATGTTACCTTCATGGATGAACTAGTAGAATCCACGCTGGACAGATGGACATAGAGCGGCATGTCTAGGTTAGAAAACTTGAGAGCCTCTGATCTCTGAAGGATGCAGGGGTTTTCATAACCACCAGACAACAATACAAAATTGATATATGTGCATATGTTTATGACTTGAAATGTTATGGAACCATTGCAGGTCTTGGGTTCAAGTTCGTCTCTGATCTCTTCTAATATACAACTGCTTTTGTTTTTTGTGCATTCCCTATAGGAAGGATCGTTTTTCAGGAACTGAGACTTCACAATTGTTAAAATTGGCAACTAGGGCCAAACTCCATGTGGGTCATATTATTTATTGTAGCTGATATTTTTATTAGATCCCTCTCATTGAGAGGTGTAGGATTGATCTAAAGATCATCCGATTCCAATAAGTATTTATGAAGTTATGAATTTATTTATGTTATGGACAAATTGTTAAGTCGGCCAACAACTTATGTAGGCTCAGAAGCCCAACAATCATGTCCATTCAACCTCTACGTTTTAGTATAAATAGAAGAGGACTTCAAGTCATTTCTACACACACTTGGATGTCTTACTCTCTCTACTTGTCTTTGGTTTTTAGTAGAAGGAGAGATCTTAAGGAAAAGCCGTAAAAGCCGGAATTGCTGGAAAAGCCGGAGAAGACGGAAACAGTGGAAAAGCCGGAAATACCAGAAAAGCTGGAAAAGGCAGAACTGCTGGAACTGCTAGAAAAGTTGGAACTGCCTAAAAAGCCGGAAACGCCGAAAAAGCCAGAAATACTGGAAAAACAAGAAAAGTCGTAACTGTCGGAAATGCTGAAACTGTTGGAACTGCTGGAAAAGCCAGAACTACTGGGAACTGCCGAATCTGCCGGAGCATCTGTCTCCGAAGGAATGTAGCATGATGTATGATATCAGGGGCAGCATAATAAGCAACATGATGATATGATCATGGGCAGCATAATAAGCAACATGATGATATGAGCATGGGCAGCATAATGATGCATGATGATATGAGCATGGGCAAGATAATGATGAATGAGATCATGAGCATGGGCAGCTTGATGATGAATAAGACCATGGAAGATGCAGCATGATGAGTAGCATGAAGATCAGAGCAGCTTAGTGAACAAGGTTCAACACATGTGACAGTACAACAAGGTGTCACACGGTAATGTGCAGCGAATAGACGAGATGCAGCACTATGATAGGTGAACGAGTCACCTTAAAGAATCAGTTGAAGCAATATGTCTTCAACTGATCTCATGTCGATATCAAAAGTCAAAGTGATTGACTTCTATTGTAAATGTACTATCTCTCTTACTTTCTCTGCTGAACTTTGAAGAAGATTTGATTAAAGGTTTCCCCACATTGGGGTTTGTCCCTGGCTAGAGCCACATCTTGTGTCGTCTTGTCTTGGTTGTCTTCTGCGATTTATATTTATGTTCTATTTGCAGTATACTTTATGTTGATGTGATTGCCAATGTGAAAAAGAAATTGAAATAAATTGCTCTAGCATAGAACATACCTAAAAGTAACATGGTATCAAAGCTTAGGTGAAGACATTGCCCAAAGCAAGAGTGAAAGAGGAATCACCAAAGACAATAGGGACAAGACAAAAGGATCAATGGGTTCCACATCTCTCTTCTAAGTTCACAAAGGGTGAAGTCGAAGTAGAACATATTATCTGAATGGCGTAGCAAAAGTTTCTGATGGCCCATTTAAATATCACTTCATTGGGGAGTTCGGATCTAAGGGTGGAAGGAAAGGCGGATGCCTTGGTTGCAATAAGTTTGGCCATTGTGTGAAGGAGTGTTCGAAGGTAATGCAGGTCATCAAGGAAATGGTAGACTCTTCAAAGAAAGCAAGGAACCCTGAATAACTTTTATGTACCTGATTGCAAGAAGAACCTGGTGTCAGTCTCAGAATTGGAAGTCAAAGGTTTCAGGGTGGCACTCATTGATGGAAAGGTACATGTTTGGAAATAGAATTTTGAAAGATGTTTTTGAGTTCAGGGTTGTATCAAATTGCAGGAAGGTCACTGGGGACCATGTCCATTGTCACGTAGCACCGAAGGTCTGTGAGTCAGATGGTGACAAGGATGCCTAAATTCAAAAGGAGCATGAAAGTACATGTCTGAGATGTACCAAAGGAAAATCTTACAAGGTGACCATTCCCCTCATGTAGCAGGTCCACAGGTCTGGAACAACCCAAGGGGTCTGAGATTAATAATCAGGAATCTCACCCTCTATGGCTTGAAGCAAAACACCCCGGGCATAGTATGAGAGGATCGATAGCTGTTTCATAAAGCTGAGATTCACTAGGAGTGAAATGGATCCAAACCATCCGAAGGTTGTGGATGATAGACCTCTCATACCAACACCTTATGAGGACGACCTACTTCTAACAAGTGTAGACCCTCTCATTTGTAGAAGTAAGAGGGAGTTGGATTCTAGATGTGGAATGGTGAAATGCAAGCCTGTGACTACCTCGAGGATCTTAACTTTCAGAGGTTATATAGTAGTGATGTCGGGACTCGGACCAGATTTGGGAAATGCCTCTGAATCTCATAAACTCATTTGCGTTGATGTTCTTGGTGAACTTCTGTCCGGACATATGTTTTGCAGTTAGCATGGTGAGCTCATATTTGGTTGAACCTCACTAGATTGGTGCCAGGAATCTTCTGAGATGTCTTCGGGGCACAATCTCTCATGGATTGAGATACACTGCTGGAAATATGAAACTGCATGATTATTCGAATGCTGATTGTGCAAGCAGGTGGAGGATCACTAGAGCACTTCTTAGTGCAGTTTCTCTTTGGATTCTGCTTCGATATCATGGATGAGCAGGAAGCAGAAGTTGGTTGTTATAAGCACCGTTGAGATCGGATACATATCTACGAGTATGATCTCGTATGAAGTTACCTAGTTGGGGAAGCTCTTCAAGTGAGCTGTTTGTACCATTGTGAGTCTTTGTGACAACCAAAGGTGGGATTCGATTATTGACGACTCTCGTATTCGATGATTGCTCCAGCAGATATACATTAGATACTACCTTATCTGAGATATGGTAAGTCTATGAGCAAGGAAGCTCCATCACTATGAGATGATGTACAGGTCGCTGCACTTTGTCTAAGCCCCGAGGGAAAGATGAAATCTGTGATTTTCCCGAACGACTTGGAGTCGTCAAGAGACCCTTGTACAAGGTCCTGCATGTTGTATACATTGAGCTCTGGGAGCTCTGGGGGCTTGTGGTTCTTACTAGAGCAACATACGACCACAGGGTGACTCACCCTCCCCTGGTGGTGCGCACTAGGACAGGATGATTCGCTCTCCTATGGACATGATGATTTGCTTTCCTGTGGACAAGATGATTCGCTCTCTTGTGGGACAAGATGATTCGCTCTCTTGTGGGACAGGATGATTCACTCTCCTGTGTAGCAAGATGATTAATTCTCCTGTGTAGCAAGACGATTAATTCTCCTGTCAGGTCTGGATGATGTGTTCTCCATGACGATTGTGTAGCAAGATGATTATTTCTCCTGTGAGGTCTGGATGATGTGTTCTCCATGACGATTGTGTAGCAGGATGATTAATTCTCCTATGAGGTCTAGATAATGTGTTCTCTATGACAATTATGTAGCAAGATGATTAGTTCTCTTGTGAGGTTTGGATGATGTGTTCTCCATGACGATTGTGTAGCAGGATGATTAGTTCTCCTGTGAGGCCTGGATGATGTGTTCTCCATGGCGATTGTGTAGTAGGATGATTAGTTCTTCTGTGAGGACAAGATTGATTAAGTTCTCCTGTCGAGGCATCCTGCCCATGCAGTCTGGGACACATGGGAAGTACCTCTCATCTGATCAATGAGCAGGGAAATGAGGATAGGGACCATAGTAGTATCGATGGACACATTGATGTATATACCATGCTCCCTATGCTAGGATGACCTTCATTGATCTGGGATCAATGATACTGGTTTGGGAACAGTGGTAGGAGTTGTACCCACTATGACATTGACTTCGGTCGGTTGAGGACTAGTTTGGGACCAGTAGTACATACTTTGAGACTGACTTCGAGTCAGTAGAGTACGGGTCTGGGACCAGTGGTGGGAGTTGTACCTACTGTGACACTGACTTCGGGTCGATTGAGGACTGGTCTGGGACCAGTGGTACACACTCTGAGACTGACTTCGGGTCAGTGGAGAATGGTATGACACATTCTCGATCAATTCTTCTTCTTTGTGGTTCAGCAGAGCTAAGTTGAGTAGAGCATAGCCAGCAGAGCAGAGCAGAGCCAACAGAGCTGAGCAGAGCAAAGCCAGCAGAGCCAATAGAGCTGAGCAGAGCCAGCAAAGCAGAGCAGAGCCAGCAGAGTTGAGCAGAGCAAAGTAAAGCCAACAAAGCTGAGTAGAGCTAGCAGAGCACTGCAGGGCACTGATAGTAGAGATAGTACAGTTGGACATATGGATTAGCGGATGGAGTTCTCCCTAGTTGAGAGGGAGTGTTAAAATTGGCAACCAGGGCCAAACTCCATGTGGGTCATATTATTTATGGCAGCTGATATTTTTATTGGATCCCTCTCATTGAGAGGTGTAGGATTGATCTAAAGGTCATCCGATTCTGATAAGTATGTATGAAGTTATGAATTTATTTATGTTATGGACAAATTGTTAAGCTGGCCAACAACTTATGTAGGCTCAGAAGCGCAACAGTCATGTCTATTCAACCTCTACGTTTTAGTATAAATAGAAAAGGACTTCAAGTCTTCAAGCCATTTCTACACACACATGGATCTCTTCCTCTCTCTACTTGTCTTTGGGTTTTAGTAGGAGGAGAGATCCTAAGGAAAAAGCTAGAATAGCCGGAAAAGCCGGAATTGCCGGAAAAGTTGGAATTGTCGGAAAAGTCGGAACTGCTGGAAAAGTTGGAATTGTTGGAAAAGGCTAAAACACCGGAAAAGTTGGAAACGCCGGAAAAGCCAGAAATACCGGAAAAGTTGGAAAAGCCGGAAAAGCCGGAAACGTCAGAAAGTCGGAAATATCGGAAAAACCAGAAAAGCTAGAAAAGCCGAAAAAATTGGAAATGCCGGAACTATCGGAACTGCCAGAAAAGCTGGAACTGCCAGAAAATCCTGAACTACTGGGAACTGTCGAAATAGTCGGAGCATCTGTCTCTGAAGGAAGGCAACATGATGTATCATAATAAGCAGCATGATGATATGATCATTGGCAGCATAATAAGCAGCATGATGATATGAGCATGGGCAGCATAATGAGGCATGATGATATGAGCTTGGGCAGCTTAATGATGAATGAGATCATGAGCATGGGCAGCTTGATGATGAATAAGACCATGGAAGATGTAGCATGATGAGCAACATGAAGATGAGAGTAGCTCAGTCATCAAGGTTCAACACATGTGACAGTACAGCAAGGTGTCACACGGTAATGTGCAACAAATAGACGAGATGCAACACTATGATAGGCGAACAAGTCACCTTAGAGAATTAGTTGAAGCAATGTCTTCAACTGATCTCATGCCAATATCAAAAGTCAAAGTGATTGACTTCTATTGTAAATGTACTATCTTTCTCACTTTCTCTGCTAAACTTTGAAGAAGAATTGATTAAGGGTTTCCCCACATTGGGGTTTGTCCCTGGCTAGTGCCACATCTTGTGTCCTCTTGTCTTGGCTTGTCTTCTGCGATTTATATTTATGTTCTTTCTGTAGTTTACTTTATGCTGATGTGATTACTAATGTGGAAAAGAAATTGAAATAAATTGCTCTAGCATAGAACATGCCTAAAATTAGCAACAGTATAATGGTAGAGCAGAGAAAGCAGATTCGTATTTCCAGTTTCCAAATACGTGAACACGTTCTGTGGACAAGTCGAAATGTTGGGGCTTGAAGGATCATTTTCATCTTCATGTTCATTATCATTAGAATCATCATCTTGATCTGTATCATTCTCATATTCAGCACTATCAACATTTTGATCAAATTCTTCTTCTTTTTCTTCTTCCACATTTTTCTCTTTATCATCTTCCTTATTATTGATTTCCTTTCGACATTCTTTAACTTTTGCAATTGATTTTTCTAATCTCTGAAATACTTATTGAATACTAAACTGCTCGACGCAATCAAGACGTGAACATAATGGCACATTGTGCGGCGAACAACGGTCAAAGACTCGCATCATTATATTGTGCGCGATGGCTCTGATACAACTGAAGCATAAAAACTGATAGTTTGTAGACTTGAATGTAAAAATACACAAGAGGTATTTGAAATAATAATTTATTATATATATAAAAATGCACAAGTGATGAATGTTACAATGAGGACCCTGCTTTTATACCTCAGCGTGTGACCTTTCGCCACTGGGCATGTGTTTTAGACATGCCTTTTCACTTAACTTAATGACTATTTAACCTAATCAATACGTGATTACTTAGTATTTATATTATTTACATTTATTTGTTTTGTTATGAATTATATTCAAAGGAAAGTGTCTTCAATGAGATCACAAAAGTGCTCAAGTGAGTGCACGCTGTCAGCCGGTTGGCTGCACAGCCATCAATGTGGAGATTCGCAAGTGTGTATGCAAGCAGCAAACTGGCCTGTTCGTCAGAACATCCATGTTCCTCATGAAGTGTGGAAAGAAAGTCATGTAAGAGCTCAGGCCAGGCCACTTCTTCTTCACCATCATATGTGTATGTGGACAACAGATCGAAAAACTCCCTTGTGATGGTAACAGATTTGGCATGCGAAAAACATCGTGAAGGGAGAAGAGTGCAAGATTCCATGATAGATATGAAAAAGTTCAAAACAGGATGAGAGAACACAACTTGTCATCTAGCCCTCCTAGCGCCAGAAATGTTGATGGTGTTGGACGCACCAACATGTCAGGGGATCTCCCCTGTAAGAAGTCCTAATTAGACGTCAAATCGTTTTCCCAGTAGTGGGTCGTACAATAATGCCTTGATCGCGATATCGCACAGAGGCAAGTAAGATGTCCCTGTTGGTAGCAAGAGTGGGACCAACTCCGATGAAACAACCTGTGAGGGGGATGCAACAAGCTCTGATGCATAGGCTGGCAAATTGCTAGAACATCACTGAAGCTTGTGTACTTGACGAAGCAAGACATGCTGCTGTGAATGGTTGGTAGGGAGGCTCTAAAACGAAGCGGCAAAATTTTGGAGGGTGGTTGTAGCCGTTACAACACTTGGCGACACACTGGTAGAACTCCAGCGCTCTGAATGGACCTTGTTTGTGAAAGACAAGTCTAACACCTTTAGAAGTATTGTTCAGTTCTCAGTTCGTCTTGGTTTCACACTAGCTTGATTGTAAGATGTAGCATCTGCCAAGCTCTTGGTCGACTGACACACATTCCAAGCCAGGGCACCACAGTTGTTTTGATTGGGGTTGAGGGTATATTGGTGCACAAGCAATATAGTCGTTAGAGTCTTTGTTTCATCTCTGGTGTTGCTTCGTTGCCAGAAGGCCTGGACAGTACCCGAGCAGAGTCACGCAGGAACACAAGCATCGCTCCGTTGCTAGCGAGCCTGGTCAATACCCCGACGGAGTTACTTGCATCACCTCTCTGCACAAGAAACCTTTCTATTCTTTCGCCTTATTCATTTTTGATTTTGTCATTTTCACTTTTCTTTTTTCAAATTTTTTTTAACTGTGCATAGCACTTATTCATTTCAGAGGCGGAAGAGGGATCCTGACTTATTGAGAGCATAAGAGGTTGTTCCTTCAGAGAAGTATTTTATTATATACCTCTGATGTGCTTGTTAAGGTTTTCCCCTTCACCTTAGTCTACTTGATTGAGTTGACAAGGGTTAACCCAAAAACAACCAACTAGGGTAGGTGACACTAGTTAGCGTGCAAGCGTTGTGTTTTCACCAAGGTTCACTTCGAACAATACGTATTTTCCATCGACGTATCATGGATTAAAAGTAAGAAGTTCTTCATATAGAGGCAGGATGACAGATAACCAAGTAGTGATAGCTACACAAGGCCTCTTGTATTTTACCCAGCTTGCTTCGAGAGTTAGACATGGTTTCATGCGAAACTAACCTACGAACAAAACAAGCAAACAAACAACAAAGCAAAGTAGAAACAGAAGCAAATGCAAAAGCAAAGTAAGCAAACAAGCAAACACATAAACAAGCAAAGCAATCAAACGAGCGTGCAGGGAAACAAACTGAAAGCAAACACTATTCCTACTCCTAAGCGAATAGTGCATGGGCGTGATCACGCAAATTGATATTTCCAATGCAGCCACCGATGCATTGGTTGACCCATGTTGGTGAAGGCTTGGGTAGCGAGCAACCTGGTTGTGTGAACCAACAGACAAGAAAGATATAACAATGAAGACAAACACACTTCATGTTTCAAATTGTCCACAGGATGTAAGTGAGTGCAAGTGCATGACATGTGGTCCATGGACTTGTCATGGTGCTGTGCGACACTGCGTGCAACTTTAAAGCATACATATACTCTTGATTGTGACATGTACACAAACGAAAGAAACAAAGACAACTTGCGTCGTGCACGCGTGCTTGCAATGTAAGATTCCTCCAATGCATGAGTGATGGGATTGTGCAGTTCGATTGGAGGAAGCATGATCTGTGTGTGGGATTGATCTTCAATGCATACAGATGAGTGATGAGGAGCCTCAGGTGATTGAACAATTTCTTGATCTGAAGTGAAACCAACCTCAGGACAATGAGGGCCTAACATAACCATCAGCTCGGGCCGAAGTGCCTTGACAGTCTGGGGTGTTTTGTCTTCATCGTTAGCTAGATCATCATAAACGGTGGCTTCGAAAAATCAACTGCGATAGAATCATGATCGTGATCGAATATGGGAGTAAATGGATCACGATAGCCACAATAAGAAAAATCAAAGATTTCATCGGCATACTCATGATCTAATGAATCAAACAGAGGGGTAGATGAGAAGCGAGCAGATTCATCCTTTGTGTTTCCGGAAAAGGCAGATGAAAGATCAAGTGGATTTCAATGAATAATATATCCTCTCTGTTGTCGAATGATGCACTGACATTCGATGTGAGCTGTGAGTGATCAAGAATGGGTGTAGCCGTAGATGAAGATACACATGCGAAATCGTGGATGGCAGGTTCTCCAAAAATGTCAGGAAAGAATGTAGGGGGCTCGAACAGAAGGGAGTCATTCTTTGCTGAGTGTTGATGATCAAGCTCCCAGTCATACTCTTCATGAATGGCAGTGCATGTTGGTTGTGCAACAACAACTCCGTCTGTGGCTTGTTCCTCGTTCACAACAAGTGTAGAGTTCGAATGGAAGAACACAAGACAATATCATCTGGAGGATTAGCCGAGTACGAAGACGAAGGTTGTGGAACAAAATGCATATGACAACTTGATGGACTCATAAGCAAATTTGCGCGAAAATTAAGCAAAGTGATGTTGGGAGGATGTGACAACTAAACAGATGTGTGATCATGATCTCTTGCGTCACTTTGCAATGGTGGAGCTGTTTGATGAGGGGACGACGGATAGTCACTTGTGACATTGACCGCGCCCGTCTGTGATTGCGCAACTCCATCACTGAAGAATACTGAGGGAGGCTTGATTTCAAACTTCTTGTTGGGACGAGCAGATTTCTTAACGCAATTCTCGAATCGGTCCTAAAGATAGAAAAATTTCATCCGGCTCTTCGGAGCTTGAAACTGCAAATTACGGAAGTGCTGCCAAAAATCCATAGGCGATTCATGCAGAGCCTTCTGTTGTTGTAGTAGTTTTTGGTCAAGATGGTCTGGATCAAAATGATAGAAAGAGTCTTGAATGAGGTCACAAAAGTGCTCAAGTGAGTGCACACTGTCAGCCGGTAGGTTGCACAGCCATCGATGTGGAGATTCGTGGAGTGTGTATGCAAGCAACATACTGACCTGTTCGTCAGAACATCCATGTTCCTCTGAAGCATGGAAAGAATGTCAGGTAAGAACTCAGGCCAGGCCACTTCGCCTTCACCATCATCTGTATGTGGAAAAGAGATCAAAAAGCTCCCTAGTGATGGTAATAGATTCGGCATGCGAAAAACATCCTTCTAGCACTAGAAATGTTGACGGTGCTGGACCCGCCAACATGTCAGGGGATCTCCTCGGTAAGAAGTCCCAATTAGACGTCAGACCGTTTGGTGTGGGAGTCCCAGCATTGGGTCATACGATAATGCCTTCATCGCGATTTCGCACACAGGAAAGTAAGATGTCCCTATTGGTAGCAACGGTGTGATAGCTGCGACAAGACAAGGAAAGTGCATGAATGGTTCTAACACACTGAGGGTGAATTGAGTGCGCCCCTTGGAAGCCTGTAATAGTACGTGACTTGGAAGGGGAACACACGATCGAAGATGTATCACAAGGTGGAAAGCAAGTTAGCGAGCAATCCAAAGTGATGGTTAAACCAACAATACATTTCAGAAAGATTCATATGTAGTTATACAAAGTAGTCCATACATGCATGCATAAGCAAACAAATACATATATCATTCAGAGTAAACCAGATAGCGTAGAATACAATACAACATATGCATGAAACATGTTGGCTCTGTTATATTAAGAAGTGTAAGTTCCAGTCATACTATACATCTATGTCCAACCACTAGTTCTGACAACGGAATGTTACAACCACAACCGCTTGCTCCTCCAAAGAGATTTACTAGCTCTATGCAGTGGAGAAGCCAAGGCTCGTTAAAATACTGTCCAAGCTTTCTCTAAGATAGTCTTATTAGAAGCTTGGCTAACCAAAAGCCTATACAGTGAGTTATGAGGTACTATTTATAACAAAGGGTGGGGTGACCCTTGACATTCCCCTTTGAAACCGTTTATCTACTGTCATGAATTTTCAACTACTCTATGACTATTACATTCAACTATCGACACTTGAATTTCCACTTGACAAGACCTTACATTACAATGCACATGTGCCCATGGGAGACAAAATGGCTTGAGCAGCGATGCAAGACATCATTGACACTCGAACAGTTGTGGTGAGACCAACTCTTTGACATGCATATGATGGTCGAAGGTGATGACCTGATGGCAAGCTTGGTTGTTTGTGATGGTGTCTGTGCGCTCAATGGAGACATCTTGCTGAAGCGAACTCTTGCCTTCGTTGTATTCGAGGGCACTGATATGGCTCCTCTGTCCAACTCGTTTGATAGCATGCGCATGGTCGTTCTGGTGCAACTGGACCGGCACCATGTTGATGCATATTGTCTACGCTGCTCTCCAAGCATGTGCTGGTCGCTGTGGGCATTGACTTGTCGAGGTACATGTTTAGCTCCAGTTGGACTTGCTTCTTGTCTTCGCCTCGGTGAGTGTGCCGAATGGGTGGGATTGCATGCGTGTGCACAATGACATGCATGCTGCTGCATTCCATTGCATGCGATCAACAACACTGCTCACCTTGTCTGCTCCTTGCTAGCTGCTGGGATGGATCTATAACTTGTATGGGCGCAGTTTCATCTGTGAGTGCATATTGTGCCCCATTCTATACTTGGTCCTGCTACAACTCATTCTCTCGTCTATGCAGCTCCTCTTCTTCCTTGAGTTGCTCTTTCAGCACGTGCAACTCCTTCTCGATTCCGTTCTCTGCCTTCACGCGATCTTCACATCACACTGTCACCTCATAGCCTGAGTCTCCAAAGTTGCTTTCATTCCAAGTGGATTTGCTTGAGCTTGCAACTTTGTTCCGCCTCTGTGTTGACAACAAACTTCCTTTTGCGTTCGTTGCATCCGGTATGCTGCATTCAGCTACTGTTGATGGTGTTGCTTACTGTGATGCTGCTGCCATCATATCTTGTTGTCCTTGTCTACGAACAACTCGATGTCTTCGTGGGTAGGCAAGTTCATAGACACTTGATCGAGTACATCCCTAAGTGTGCTCTGAACAGTGTCTTCAACTCTGCTCTTCTGGAAACCATTATACTTGTGCTGCTGAGAGGCAGATGAACACTTGCGATACCTGGAGACATGGCAAGCAATCTGTCGGTCGAAAACCAAAATGAACTTGAGAACTGACTTGCAACATACTTGTGTGACTGCTCATGAAGGTTGCGCAATTTCCGCTGAGAGGTCGGGAGACTGACTGCCAAGACTACCGAGGGCACAATCCGGGCTTTCAGTAGGCTCGCTGACTGCTGGAACTGCGCAATACACAGTCTAGCTTGGCCTGTTGAGGATTGAAACTGCGCAATGCGCAATTTCAGTCAGTAGTGACATGCAACCAGCAAACTGCATTGCACAGTTTCTTGGGCCAACAGGACACTGCCTCCAAGAATTGTGCAAAGCATGCCTGGAGGTCAGTCCCTAGCTAGGCTTGCACAATTTTTGGAGGGAAGGCAGAGCCTTCGCTTCCGGAAATGCGCAGTGCTAGTCGTGCAAGGCACGGTCCAGGCCAAGGCAACCCAGTTCGACTGACGGGTGACTGAAAACATGAGAAGTGTAAATGGATGATGAGATGAATGCAAACAAGAGTGAATGATCATTCATGCAAACAACAAGCGCAAGATTCAGAAAACAAGAAAGCATGCATGTGTGTTAAGCGTGTCGCCGCAACAACGACTGTTCGTGCAAAACAGTCTCATGCATGCGACAACAATGAGATGCGAATGAAAATTGAGACGATTCTTTTACAAGCTAACATGCATCAAAACGACAACAAGCGCTCACTGAAATCATCTAGACAACAATCACACAAACCAAAACACAAAAAGCGATAGAAATGCAACACAATACATGGAAGGCGAGCTTATCCCAAAACGGTTGAGATGAATGTGCCGACGACGCCTAGATGCAATGTGGGATGTCAGAGCTGCAAGGTCGATGTGAGGAATGAGCTCTGCAGCGTCCGGTTCTTGAGTTTTGATAAAATCGAAGATGTGATGTGCATGCCACAAATCTAGGAAGAGCGACCCTTGGCGAGAGGTTTCTAAAATGATCTTTGCATGCAACCTCCAGCTGCTAAAAGTAGATCCTTGAATCAAGGGATGCCTTTGCATGCTGCCTTGGGAGAGGCAACCCATGCATGCAAATCAATTTTGCTTGGTCCCGGAGGGAACCTGTCAACTCAACTGCATATGTGATAGTCTGCTTAGTTGGGAAGAAAAAATACGCATTTCTGGGAGGGAGATGGGCTGGCTGCCTAAAGGGATTGCACAATTTCTGGGCAGAGCAGTTGATTGGTGCCTAGAATTGTGCAATTTCTGGGCTGAGCAGTGTTGTTGGGAGGAATTGTGCAATATCTCCAGTAAACAGTGACAGGCAGATTTGCGCAATTCTGGAGCCCAACAGATTGCTAGACAAAATTGCGCAATTTCTTGAGGGAGTTGCTCGGCCTGCCGCTGGACCAAGTCCGGTGAAACAACCTGTGAGGGTGATGTAACAAGCTTTGATGCACAGGTTGGCAAACTGCTAGAAAATCATTGAAGCTTGTGTACTTGATGAAGCAAGACATGCTGCTGTGAAGGGTTGGTAGGGAGGCTCCAAAATGAAGGTAAGGAAAAATTTTGGAGGGTGGTTGTAGCTGCTACAACAGAATGACTTCCGAGACATGATTTTGGATGATGGACTCGTATTCTTCAGTCACGACATCTTTCTAGATTTGTTCTTTTGCAACTTCTTCAAAGGTGCATGGTTCTGCTTGAATGATGTTGCTCATGGCAGCAACATACCCTTGAAATTGAATTGGCTTCTTACTTTCTCTAAACGTTCTTCTTAGGGTAGCATGTTGTTCAACATCTTGCAAGGTATGTTGCAGCCATAGTGGTCTCTTTCTAGTAGGAGGATCTTGTGGTGGAGGATTTAGAGAATACATGGAACCCATTGGATTATCAACAAGCTCATTCGCAAGATCCGGTTTAGACTCGGATGCATGCCCTTTTTCATTAACAGCTTGTCTTTCAACAATGGCAGGGGGAGGAGAGTCTTGCTTTTTTAAGAGTTGCGTCTTCATCAAATGTTACGTCTCTGCTAAATTCAATAGTTCTTTGTAAAGTTTTGTAGATGTTCTATGCTAAGAGCAATTTCACTTTTCACACAGCAATCATACAAGTAGTTAAGCAAAATGCAGATAGAACATATAAGCAGATCTTACAGAAGACAAATCAAAAACAGGAAAAATGTGTGTGTTCGTTTCGGCGGTCAACAGGATGCTTCAACCAGCAAAGTCTCCTTTGGTCAGCCAGCCCAGATGTGTCACAACAACCCTCCAACCAGTAGATGAGTCAACCCAAGTCAATTCTGCAAAAGTCAACGCTGTCCTGAAAAGTCAACGCAGGGGCAGCAAGCTAAAAGTCAACGCAGCAGCAAAACGGTCAACTCTTTGACCTCGATTTTTGTGCCAGGTAGTACGGCCTTCAAAAATCGAACTTCCCACAAGTTTTCAGCTTGATTGGACCAAGCGTTGACCAAAGTCAACGCTGGTCAAACTTTCTGCGAAACCCTAGCAGCAGAAAATCGTACTGCAGCCCATCCGTACGGTCTGTCCTCTTTGTCCTTCCCACGTGTGGCTGAATTCGTCCTCCAGGTAGTTCGTACTCTTTAGGATGAGAGAGGAAGATGTGAGTTGTGTTGTTATGAAATTCTCTCCAACTTTTCCTGTATTTATATCCATCAATGAGGGTGTGTGACACATTTGTTGGGCATGTGAGCCTACTGGCTGACCTTGCACATATAATTTATTAAGAATAATAAATTCAAAATATAAGTTCTGCTCATCGGATTAAGACTATTTTTATATGGATTTTACACCTCTCAGAAAGAGGAATCCAACAAAAATATTAGCCTCTTAATCTGAGCATCAGAACATGGAGTTTGGACCTAGTTGTCCAAATTTAACACTCCCTCTCAACTAGGGAGAACTCCATCTATTAGTGCAATCAACATCGTGAGTCATCCCGCCGAAACTTGCTTTGCTGGCTTCTTTATTTCAGAACAGAAGTGGGTCAGTCACAAAGACATCATTCCCCGACTGACATAATCAGTCTAGAGGTCCCAGACCTCACAAATCTTGATTCCAGATCAAGTGGTTGGACCATGCCATCCTAGATAGAGAGTACGGCAATCTCTGATGCGCCCATCAGTCTTTGCTAATAGTCTCTAGCTTTTCCACACCTCATTGGCCAAATGAGAGGTACTTCCCATGAGCCCTGAACTCAATGGGTAGGATGCATACGGGGGACAGATAAATGAGTGGCAAACCAGCTCAATAATATCCCCAAAGCCCCCCAGAGCTCCCAGAGCTCATCGTCCAACAGGACCCACATTATAGGGTCTTTCCACGACACCAAGATTCTCACGGAAGGTTAGGAACTTGACCTTCCCCAGGGACTTAGTGAGAATATCCGCGACCTGCTCATCAGTTCCTATATGATCGAGCCTTACGGCGCCTCGCTGTACCATATCCGGGATAAAGTGGTACCTGATATCAATATGCTTGGATCGGTCGTGGAACACAGGATTCTCAGTCATACGAATCCCACTCTGATTATCACAGAGTATCACAGTGGTATCGAGAATGTCTCATACCATTCTCCACTGACACGAAGCCAGTCTCAGAGTGTGTACCACT
>APFE031605735.1:0-83716 GCA_000404065.3 Pinus taeda | reverse complement strand
GAAAAACAAAAATAAAAATCAATAATAAAATATTCAAATACATTGATCGATATCATTCATCATTCAATGCCTCTACGTGGAAATGGAAATGACTTTGGGTTGAAATGAAATGAGCTTTTAACTTTAAGTTTTGCCTTTCATGACTTTTAGGTTTAGGCTTTTAAGTTTTAGTTATTTAGTTTTAATTTAATTTTTTTTTTTTAGACTTTTAA
The DNA here is from genome assembly GCA_000404065.3 of Pinus taeda. NCBI lineage: Eukaryota > Viridiplantae > Streptophyta > Pinopsida > Pinales > Pinaceae > Pinus > Pinus taeda. Next base: position 83,504 of record APFE031605735.1, on the reverse strand, counting down.
GTTTTAGTTATTTAGTTTTAATTTTAGTTTAAATTTTTTTTTTTAATGGTTTTGATTTTTGAATTTTTGATTTTTAATTTTTAAGTCTTATTAGACAAATTTAAAGGGGGGCGCCCAGGCGCACCCTTTTTGGGGAGTCTAGACTCCCACACTGAAGGGGGACGCCCAGAAGCACCCTTTTTGGGGAGTCTTGGGGAGTCTAGACTCTCACATTGGGGAAACGCACCCCCTTGCGTCTCCCCAAGACTCCCCAAAAAGGGTGCGTGGGGAAACGCACCCCCAAGAGACTCCCCGTCCCGGGTGCGTGGGGTGCGAGGGGTGCACGCACCCGACCCTGGGGACGCGTCCCCGTGGAACACTGAAAATAATTTAGTAAACCACTTATATTAAATTATTTTCTGATTTAAATAGAAAAACCCCATGAGAATAATTAGATAAATCATTATTTATTTAATTTTCTCTAGGAGTAATTTCTAAATCATTATTTAAATAATTCTTCTTTGTCACATTTGACTAAATCCCTTAGGAATATTAAAATAAATCATTATTTATTTAAAATTCCTTAGTTTTGTTATTAGAATAATTATTAAATCACTATTTAATAATTATTTTGATTTCACACCTTTCTTGTTTCTCACAAAATAATTAATAAATCATTTTATTTGTGTATTATGACTAAATAAAGATATTTAACCATTTTAAATATCTTTTCCCTCTCCAATAAATATAATTAAGTATTCCAAGTAGTTAGATTTGAATTTGGTTAATAATATTTTATTATTCTCCATTTTCGAGATTGACTCCATAATTTTCTATATAAAGGAGGTTTTTTCATTCATTATTCACAATGACCATAATCATTGCCAACATTATCGTCATTTTTCTGGAGCTCCCATTTTGAGTTTTTCACTTTTGTTTGGGTTTGTCACACTTTGAGAGAGAGAATCAGTTTTTGAAGCATCAAGGATATTAGAGGACCCATCCCACAGAGGGCGACTTATAGACCAATCTGTAGATCTCCTTCACCAGGTGTTATCAATAAAAGATTTATTTCATTTAAAATAGTCTTTCCAATTGGGTTATTATACTTGGTACTTTATATTGCTGCTTTCTGTTTTGGATTATATCTTCTTTTACTGCAATTTTTCTATTTGTGTTTCAGATCTAAGATTGCAACATCCATCAACATGTTGTTAGGGTCACTTGTCACCTAGTGATTTAAGTGAAGTATTTTTGGTACACCTTCCAAGAATTTTCACACTAACACAAGTTAGAACAACTTATTCAAAAAATAGCATCAAAATCTTTAGATGTGCAAATTCAAATTGAAGAAAAGGGAGCAAACAATGATCCGTGTAATACCACAACCCAAGAAGATCCGAATCCAATTGAAGTGAAAATGTATTAAGATGCTGCAGTTCAAACGACAAGAATTTCAACAATTAACCGACTTCTGTACGTGAAGGAAATTAGATACCTCAAGTAAATCATGAAATTGCCACAAACAGGTTAAGGGGAAACCAGATCACAAGAACTTCTTTCGACACCCAAATCATAAAAGCAGACATCTCAACCACTTTGCATATCCTTATCACTCAAGCCAGAAACAAGTGACTTATGTTCCCAAGTACGTCGATGTCACCATAATCCTATGTTATGATAACAATTCATCCCAAGTTTCTAGTAATCACAAGAATCCACAAAAAATTAATTTGATGGTTAGATAATTTCACAGTACGACAATTTTGTACCACACTAAAAAATTCATACCGTTTGGTATCATTGAGAATAATCATTTCAAGAAATGAGAAAGACGAGAAGACATTATGAGATATAAAAGATATCAAACCTTTTCATAATAAGCTCTGTGGTCAAAGCTTTCTAAAGAAGAAGGCAATGTTATGAATATAATTTATATAAAAATAATATAAATATAAATAATAATGATTAATTAAATAACGATTAGTATATAAAAGACATGTCTCTAAGGACTTGACCATTCCTGTAAGGGCACTTGCCCAGATATAAAAGCGGGTCCTCATTTGTAAACATATCATCTCATATCTTCTGTACATATCTATATAAATATATTATTGTCCTATCATAGATATTTAGATAATTTAGATCTTCTGAGTATTCTGCTATGTATATGAACTTTGTTCATAACATCGGACATGTGCTCAGACTTTATTCTCAGTTTTCGAACCTGTAGCTTGGATCTTATCCTCTATTTCGGACTTGTGACACTCCTTGATTATGGACAATATATTTGTGCTTTGATCCTGTTCTGGGAGTTGAGTTGGAATCTCTTTGGGAACAAAGGATCAAGAAGTCTAGACCATACTTGGACTTGGAAGATTCTTTGAAGCCTCTCCCTTGTGGTCTTACTTGAGCAATTTTTCGAAGACTTCTATGGCAGCAAATAAAAATATTCTTAGAGCATTGTTTGGATCATTGGAGTATTGTTTGGATCACTGTAGAAGACGTCTTTGGAGTATTTGTCAGAGCAACCTAATTTGAAGACCTCCTAGCAGCCTTGAAAAACCTTTGTTGATTGGTCTTTTGAGGAGATTTAGGTCTCTTATGGAAGCAGACTTTTGAGGGCACTCTTGAAGCAGTGTATTTTCATTGGAATCGATTTTTTAAAGCTGAGTGGAGACCATCTTTGGCACTGAGTTGAAACCTTCTTTAGAGCTTTGTCTTTAGAGCATTGTTGAAGTTTGAACACATTCTTGATTAAAGACTTGAAGCCATTGAAGCAGCCTTTGGTAGACTTGTCGTAACAGCTTTAGAGGACTTGTTGTGCAGACTTTATGGCCTTTCTTTGAAGAAGCTTTGGAGAGCCCTTGTTGCAAACATGAAGCTTAACTGGAGAACTTGTTGAGGATGATCTTGTAGACCCCATGGAGACATCCTTGAAGCATTGTTGAAGCAGTCTTTGGAGCATTATTGGAGTCCTCATACGTGCTTGGAGTCTCGTTGAGACGAGGTTGGACCCTGGATTGATTTTTGAGGATTGGAGTCTTCATAAGAGGTTGGAGCCTGGATTGATCTTTGAGGATTGGAGTCCTCATAAGAGGTTAGAGCCTCGTTGAGACCAGGGTTGGAGCCTTGAAGGAGTTAGAATTTTATTATACAATTTGGAGCCTAAGTGTTTGTAAGAGGGTTGAAGTCCTCATCATTTGCATTAATAAAATATTCTCTTTTACATCTTGTGTTCTGGTTTAATTAATGATCTTAAGTGGCATAATTAAACAATTGAAAATAAATACTGATTCAAATCCCCTCTCAGTGTTTCCAACACTACACCTTTGTCATATGAAAGATTTCTTTCCATATCCAAATGCCCAAAACCATAGAATCCCTATGCCTTTGCATATGTGATGAAATCCATCATTGTCATCAATCCATCAAGGACATATCAGGGTTAATAGTCCATTATAGCTTTTGTGGGGCAACCTAGCCTCAAGGTTCATGGCATCAATACAACATCAAACTTCTGAATACACTCTGACATACAGTAGCATTATACTTAACAAGAGTCCTTAGTCATGGCATTAGAGGCTTCGATACCTGCAACTTCAGACTCTTCTTTTGAACAGATATATTTGCAGTATAAAGGAAGTATTCTTACACAGGTTTGTACACAAGCTTCAATTTGACACACTTCAAGCCGTCAAAACAATCTTGGTACTTAATTCATCTCCCGTTATCAGGGTTTGCCTTGCCTTAGGGTAGGCCTCATGTATGGTAACGCCGAGGTTCACCCAGCTTCACGAGTACAACATTCAAAAACTTTATTCAATGTATACCAGTCAGGTCTGTTAAGGAAAAATAAGGTCATCGAAGTGGTCATGTATAAATGCTGATGTGACAGATCATAATAGGACAAAAATATGTGCTATGAGTCCCATGATGAGGTTGTCAACAAGTTGATAGCTTCTACGACTATCATAAAAGTAAGTTGTCTTTAGAAGTGGAAATAAGACTATCGTTTATATGAATGTTTCATCAAATTGTCCTCAATTGTCCTCAATATTTGTGTAATCAATGACCTTTAAGTGGTACCATGAAATGTTATTGCTATTCAATCAACTAATCTGGATGCTCTATCAGAAGATATGTAGTCAAGATAGGAAGATTCTAGATCTCCTTTAGTTTGTGAATGTTTTTGAACCATGAATCTCAAACTAAGAGCTTGAGACTTCTTTCCCTCTAGTTTCGGTTTCCTTGGATCAAATAATCTTCTAGTCTATTCTAGCAAGAACAATGACACCTTAGTATAATGCAAGGTATCTGCCAAAAGTTCTTTGTTCATGAATAGATTCCATGAACATTTGTCTTTTCCTTAATTGGGATTACAATCTTAGGAGGCATTAAACCATGCTGCATAAACCTCCTTAACTGGCTTTAGTAGTCCACCCACATAGCAGGACAACTTTGTTGGGCTCTTCACTAGGTCTTCTCTCCTTTAAGCTTCTCGGCCCCCTCTAGACCTCAGGCCTAATCTCAAAACAGACTATGACTTCCTCTTACTTATCTTGGCAGCAAAAGATTTAGGTTAAGATTCCCTCTGCTTGCAAACTGAGGCTTTCTTTCTTCTATTTTTCAGACTGAGGCCCTTCCACCCTCTTGAGCTGCTTCTAAGGCCTTCTCAGCCCACCTGAGGCATTCTCAGCTTCCTGTTGCAGAACTTCGGCCTAGAATTCGGATGAGAGTAAAGGCTTCAGTCTTCCTTCAACTTGGTTTTTGTTTCATACTTGAACACAAGCAGGGCTTGGCTTTGACAAGACAGAAACAAGTGTCTTGGCTTACCCTTTAATGGCTGCTATATAACCCAAGCTCTGGTATCATGTTGATATTTCATGATTTCCTAGACTGATAATTACTTCCAATGATTACTTCATTATTTGTCTTGAATCACATTCATCATTAGGCAATTACACATACAAAATCTCAACAATTAAATAATACAAATAGTAGGATCATGAAGAGACAGCAAAACACAGGAAACACAAAATTTATCCTAGGAAAACCCCAAACCAGGGGAAAAACCAAACAACCCTTTCTTAGAGAAATTGTCCAATTCAACAAGGAATACAATCTGAAATTTCCAATCAAATCAAGTCAAACTGTTCATTAACAAAATCCAGGTCAAAACTGGTCAAACTGTCCATAGCCAAGTCAAACTGCTGCTTAGGGAAAATTTGGTCTTCTTTAGCTAGACCGAATTTCAGCCTGCTGTCCTTCCACAGAAATTCAGCTTGCTTCCAAAGAAAAATATCAGAAGAGATTCGGTCAACAATGGATTGATTTGGTCAACTTCGGACTTGTTTTACAGCTTGATCCTTCGCATAAATGAACCTATGATATCTTGTCTTGATGAGATCTGAATTAGCATCTTGGAGGAGATTGATCTGGCTTTATATAGTGGACTATTGGGTGCGAATGGGTGTGTCAAGCAAACTGGCCAACTTGAACTTTTTGGAGGGCCGACTTAACTTTATTCGAATTTCAAAAAATCGAATTTCCTTTTTTGAAGCCGACTAGGAATTCTCATTTATATTTTGAGGTTAAAACTCAATTATGAAGACCGACCGAAGCTATAAAAATTCAACAGTTCAAGATCCTGACCAAGAAAATAACATGATAATGATTTTCATACCTTATCAATCAAATGAAACAAAGTTTTGTTTGAAATCAATCTTCCATATAAATACCCAATTAATGCCTTTTCTTGCATGGAAATTACTTAACCCATCATTATACTCTCTATTAACACTTGCTTGATTTCTTCCTTCCTATTTCACACACATTTCATGTTCTTTCTTATCACTTTAACTAGTGATGGACAATTTCAAACAAGTTTAGTTCACTAAACATTCCCTAAGACACTTCCTACTAGTTCTTCCATGAATGAATCATGTCCTAGACCTTCTGTTGGTTGACCAAAATCCTTATCCGCTTCAACTATATCCCCTTGCTTGATAGATCTTGTCTAAGGTCTTTGAGATGCAAGGTTTGAAGTGCCAATAGTACTCTGATCAATCCTTTGTGTTGAATCCTTAAAAAAACTAGCCAATTGTGACTTATCTGGTGAGTGAATGCCTACCTGCTCCAAATCTTTGTGTGATATATCCTCCTTGACTTCATTGCAAAAACCATTTAATTTTAGCTTGTTTGGATAGTGGATCCACACACTCAATTAGTGTCTTGATAATAGGTCTCAACAAGCTCGACATAGCTTCTTTTGCATACTTCCCTAAAGTTTTAGTTGGCAAGTTTAGACTACCAAAATAGCATTATGAAATAATTTATCAAGGAACCATTTCTGTCTAGCTTTTCAAATCTTTGACTAAGTTTGTGAGATTATAGTGCTGCTTCTTTTGAATATTCTCCACCTTTGTTGGATTGGGAGAGAGTTTTCACCTTCCACATATCTAGTAACTCATCATGTGTTCCAAAATATGGTGTTTGCCTGGGTCCCAAGAGAATTCCAAAAGTTACTCCTTCATTCTTTGCCGTCCTTGTATTTATCTGTACAGGAAAACCATTGAATTACAAACAAGTGTTGCATTGGTAATGATGTGCAAAACATTAGGGTGACGAACATCTTGAATAATGTGACAAGGAAACCATGCCAGAAATATATAAATTCTTCTCCTTGTATAATTTATTTTCCTTACGAAATATGGCTATGGATGGATAAGACATAATGTATTCCACAAGTTTGCTAACTTGCCCGTCCATCTATCATCACAAAACAACTTTTGTTTGACCGTTCACTTTAGTAGCTCGGGGACTTTATTGATCTTGTCATTCTAGTTGTCTAGGAGTGCAATGTAGAGTAATATTCATGGGGCTTATATAGTTTAGGGTTCTCATTTATAGCATTCACCATTTGAAAATGGAGGGGAGGGTGTGCTACATTATAGTATCTTCCACAAGCACAGAAGAAGCATTTGATTGCTAGGTCAAAATCTCTATAATTCCTTTGTTAGACAAGGACTAAGTTGAAGGAATAGCTTGCCTTTTTTGTGCACTACTAAGAGTTTGCATAGTTTGAAGATATCTCTGCATGAGGACTAAAATTATCTCCAGCAACACTTGTAGCACAAGAAGTAGAAGAGTGAGAAAGGCTTGGCTTGCTGAGGAACACACTATGTATCTATTGTTTTCTTTATAAAGACAGTCATCTTTTGTGGGTTCTCCTCAAAGCACACTTTAATGAGAGATCCCCAGCAAGAGATCCTCAATTCTTGAATATTTTTCTTGCCAACTGCATTGTACAAGTGGCACTTAATTATTTTCATCCTTTCCCTCTTCTTTACAATGTTAACTATGCACTGTTACAGCAAGAGGAAACTATAGTTCACTATAGAATTACCTTTGCCAATGAAACAACCAACCAATATTTGATTGGCAAGACAAAACATGTTTCCCTTGTTCAGAGCAAGTGTTTGCAATTGAACAATCAACCACACCGTACAAGGAAAATTAATTTCTCAATTGAAAACCTCGTTGTTGTTCCATAGATGGATCGCTTTGTAGACATGAAAATCCCAAAAAAGCACATGTATATTTATAACTTAGAAGTGGCATGTATATATGGAACTTTGAAGCACTAGTTTGGCAACAAGTTTGGTTTATAAACCTCTTAAGGTCATTTTTATTGTTTTTTCTTATTAGTTTTATGTATTTTTTTGGGAGGTAGGTAGAGATCTCCTTGATAGGGTTGAGAATGTCCTAGATGTCACTTGATTGATTGGGAATGACCATTAAATCATGAAGTAGTCTTGATGTCTTACTTCTGTGTGGGGCTATCCACCCATAGGGAAAATCCCCCCATGCTACATATTTTAGAGTCTCAATATGAAGCCTTTGCACTAGGTGTTCGTGATTAGAGTTGGGTAACCTATGTTCTCATTTTCTTGAAGAGGTCTTTGTTGTTTGCTTTTTCTATCCTTAATTGATAAAAGTATTTGATGTGTAGTGGGGCAGACACTTTTGCTAGTGGTCCATTTCTTACAACATCTAATTCACTTTATTGATATTAATGTTCCTTTCATGATTGTTTGTCTTCTTGCCAATGCCTATGCAATTAATTAAATGGTAATGTTGTGCATAACTTGAAGTAACTTGTGCTTTTGAGTTTAAAAGAAATTGCAGTATTTTGTGTGCTACATCAAGATCAAATTTCTATCTTAATACTAGAGATTGCTTTTCCTTTTCAACTTCAAATCCATTTACATAGTTTCTCATCCAATGATAATTTTGAAGTTAATGTTAGAAGCATGGAAATACATAGTATAAAATAATTATTCAACTAATTTTCCGGCTCTTCTTCTATGATTTGTAGGGAATTGGCAGTGGTAGCGAATCGAAGGAATATTGATGATCATATTGTTTTGTTAGGATGGGTTCTAGTAAATGGAAGGAAGCAAACATTGTCTTTAGAGATTATTAGTGATAAATGGCTTCCAAGAATTCAGTTACAAGGTATATATATGCAATATGCTTTAATATTGATGTATAAGTTATTTTATTGTTTATTTATATGGTTGGATTTTATGGTTGATGTTACAATAACAACAATAGATGAATTCAAAAGTGTCTATTGTGCAAACAATTTTGTTGCATCTTTATGGACTTGATGCATTGTTATTAAAAATGTACTTTTTTATGGTTATTGAGCTTGCATATGTGATTCTTCTTGATGTATGCATCTTTTGACGGTTGTAATAATGTATTTTGTTACACATGTTTTGTTTTCGTGATTGATTTCAAATATATAACAACAAAGTTCTAACTTGACAAATCCTGATGTTTATTCTTTTGGTAACAATCTTAAAATAGAAGATATATGTCTCAGTTTACAATGTTCAATACATCAATATTTTGCTATGATAGATTTGTCCTCGATAGATTCTTTCCTTTGTGTGACAATGCAAGGTGATGACTTTTATATGATATGATAGGTATTTTTGAGTATTAACACGACGATCATATTGGGAGTCACACATTAATGTTTGATCAAGTAACATTAGTTTGTGAAAGGTCACATGAATGCTATTGATTGACATTGAGTTAATAGAAGTGTCATAACATAAGAGTTAACTTATTAAGTGATAATAGTTAGGAAAATTTGAAATTCAGTAGCCCAGTTACCAAAAGTAGATAAACATGTATCGTGTATCTACCTCATTGCTCCCATGTCTATCATAAATTTCTAGATATCACGAGAGTAGATGCAAAGTTGGAGAAATGTGGATGAAAATACATGTGAATCACTAGAGAAATGTGGGTGAGAATACATGCGAAACACCAAGTCCATGATTAGAGAATGTGGTTGTCTAGAATGGTTGTAGGGTTTGTTCTAAGGAGTAATGGTAAATAAAAGTTTAATCTGTTCTCTATATAATTGATTTGTTTTTTAAAATATCAAATATGATTGGATACTAAATATTAGGAGGAATATTATGAAGATTTTATAAATATTTTGAAAGTGATGGGAGGGAGGGATGGAATTTTGTAATGTTGATCAATTATCGGAACTCATACCCAGTTCATATTTCAGTGAAGCCACCGATAGTACAAAAGATTTAGCAAAATAGTGGCACATAGAGTTTAAGGAACAACATTGATTTGTCTTAGATAATGTCAAATGCCTAAAAAACAATGTAGAATGCATTAGTAAGAGAAAAATGAAAATAAAAGAATTGGTTAGGATGTTGATGAATAGTAAAATGACAAATCTTGATGGGCATGATAAGTGTTTGTCTAGACACTAGATTCTTGTGATTAATAAATGCTTTCCCTATAAAAGATATGTATACTAAGATTAGGAAGAGAGACCAAAATAATGAGAATGCCTTCTAGGGCACATACCTTAGCCAACTTTATCAAAACCAAACTAGTCATTGGGATTGAAATGGAATTGGTAAATATATGGGAACAAAACTCATTGACCAAAAAAGATATTAAATATTCAAATTGTGATTTCACACACACACACACATATTCATATAGAAGATTTTTGTTTTGTTTTTTTTTTTGTGGAAAATGTATCGACTCAAGACTACTCAAACTAGTTGTTTTTGTTTCGAATCAACCAATTTAGAACAAAACTAGTCAATTCCCGTTTGTGGGGCCTTGCTCCATTCAAAATATGACAAACTAGTTTGAAGCAGTTGGTTCTTTTGGTTCCATATCATTTATCTTGATTCTGTCATGTCGCCTTTTTTATTCTTCTTCATAATACAACTGGGATGGATTTCTAGGGTTGGGGATGACTAGGTCAGTGGAGCAGTTTGTGTCATCAGGGGTCCCGATGGAGTTTTGAGGAGTTTCTATGAGGTTCGATGGCATTCGCTTGGTATATTCCATCATTCACACAGTTTGCCTTTCGTTCCGGCGCATTCCGACAACTTTCAGAACACTGAGCTATTAGTGGGCTTGAATCAATTAATTACACTTAAGGTGGCATTTCGGGAGGAATACGTGGCAGAACACCTCAGCGTAATAGCTATTGGAACCGGAACGAGAAGGTCTACCGGATGGGATGGTTAGGTATGATTTTCAATGACCTGAGGTGACGTGGTGGCCCATTTACCATTTCCTCGCATTAAAAAAAATATTTTAATTAAAATAAAAGAGGGAAAAGTGCTCCATGATTAAAATAATAATATAATAGGAGTTTCTAGAGGGATCCATCAAATCTATAAAAGAGGAGGAGGAGGCCATTGGAAGACACCTTGGATTTTGATATTGTTTCTTGTATGAGAGGTTGAGAACTCGGTTCTCTAATCCATTGGTAGCCCCAGGACGAAAACCCTCGGGTGATTTAGTGAGATTGGGCAAGTACCCATCTCCCCTTGGTGAGTTCATCCATAATTCACAGGAGAGCCTAGCAGCGGTAGTTTGGTTCAGTTTTGGTGGAGGGCCCGTGCAGCATTGGAGCATATCCTTGAGGCCAGTTCTATCTTTTAGTTATCTCAGCTATTTTTGTTATTCCAGCATGTAAAACCCTAGTTTATACATTATAATAAAAGATGAGATTATTTCTGCTCATTGTATGATTGATTTGCATGCATTCTCTTGTTCTATTTTACATGACAATCTTTTGTTTATGAATGGAAAATTTATCCGAAGTATTTATGAGTTAAAATTTTGCGAAAACCCCAAATTGTTACGTTTGGGACATTACAGTGGTATCAGAGCCTTGGTCTTGGCTTAGCTTGCATGTTTTTTGTTTCCAGTTGCAACCACTATTGTTATAGGGGTTCTGGAGAAGCTAAAAACTCAGTTCCTATCGCAAAATAAGAGCTTATTCAAAGAGCTCGATAAATTTTCCCAATAACTATTCGACAAATTTTCTGAGAAATTGTTGGATGCATTCGAAAAATCACCCAATATTACTAGTGAGCGGAACATCTTATTTCTGTTGCCATCACATTACTATTTTTGAAGCAAATTATTCATAAAGGGGTCGTGATCAAATTCTTGGAAGGGCCGTGCTTTCAAAAAATCCCTCGACGACATTGACGACAAATTAAGACAAAGGCATTATTTTTGGAAATGCATTTGGGTGGAAACGCCATATGGGAAACCGAAGATTAAAAGGGGCTTAATCTCACTTAATCCTTGAAAGTTTTTGCACGACAATTTCAATTATCAGGGCCAAATGCCAACTTTGTAAGGGAAGCTGATTAATCCCCACTCCAGCCGAGATTTACGGATAAGAAGACCGAGATTACTCTTGTTGGACGGTTTGCAGGTCATATTGAATTAACAAAAGCCATCCAAGGAATCGAGGGCATCATTCTTCTTGCCGTATTTCTTCTTTCACAAGGGCCGATATGAGCCATTTCTAAAAACCTTGTGTCGCGTGCTGCTAAGTGTGTCTCTGTGGGTCGAGCTAACATAGGAGGCAAGGGTCGAAATGATTTGAGGCTACGTCCATGTAATCGTGGATCACGTGGGTTCACCGATTTGATTAAAGACCATTTATATGCAGGATCACGTGTGTTCATTGTAATCGTGGATCACGTGGGTTCACTGATTTGATTAAAGACCATTTATACGCAGGATCATGTTGGAATTTCTAAGTTTAACCCATTAGAAATTCTTCTTGTACTATCTGGTTTATTTCTTCCTACTTGTTTAATTACTTAACAAGTTATTTACCATGTAAATATTGAAAATAAACACAAGTACAGTATCAACATCTACAGATCAGCAACTGAAAGAAAAGAAGCACATAAGTGACACCGTTATTTTTGGACCAATGTCCCCGAAAAACCCAATACGGGAAAATCAGTGCAACTATTTAGAGGGTTATATTATTATGCAGTTTATCAGAGTACAACTGGGTGCCTAAGCCGGCTCACTCGATAGAGAAAAATATACGACAACAATATCTCTATATCCGGAAACAGGTATTCAGAAAACATGTCCCATGAAACCCTCTCTGGCACATCTAAAGCTTAGCGCTGGCCCTTTTGGCATCTGCGATAGCCTCCTGTTGACCTGCGTCAGCCCCAAGACCCTCTACGTCAGCACTCTGAGGCACTGCGCAGCCTTTGTGTCACTCCCTGTGCCCTCTGCAAGGATGCCCAGTCTCTCTGGGCTCTGTGCTGCCTCTGCTGGGCTTTGCATAGCCTGGACTGGCTGCTGCTCTGACTCTTTCCGCTTCTGTGCTGGTCTCAGTATTGTCCCTACCACTCTGCTTCGTACTCACTGTCCCTCGCTGCTGATCACTGATTCACTTTTGCTTAGCAACCCCGCTCTAGCAAAATGAATGACTGATCACTCTGGTGTGTTCCCCAACGGACCCTCAAGCCTCCTCTTATACTTGTCTTGTTGGTCCTTCAATGGCTGAGATTAAATCTCTAATCAACGGCTAAGATTAGATTTGGCTTGATCCATGACTTTTGGAACCTTCTAACCCAGTTTTATATTAATACCCATTAATATTTTATTTTTCCGAAGTTTAGACTTAGGAACTCCATAAAAAATATTAATTATTTTAATATCCCCAAACTGGGTACAATCTGTCCAAACCATTTTTGGATCTCAGAGATCTCATGTGCTTTAGCCTCTCCACCAATTTTTATGGCTAGAGCACATCCGATGCTACCCCAAATCAACAGATCACGTGGGTTCACTGTCATGTAGGGTCGTTGGCCAAATTTTTGTTTTGTAACCTGACAAAACAAATACTGCGGATTCTCCATCCAGGAGTCAATTTAGATTGAAGGATTTTCCACCCTGCCTCGATTAGAAGCATTCCGATCTGTTTCCAAGAGTTGGACCGAGGGATGAGCCATCATTCATGTGGTCAAGCCAGAGGATGAGCCGCCATTCCCAAAAGCCACTCGCAGACATCCGCTGTGTGTGCACATAGTCGTAATGGCTGAAGTTTGTTGACGCAGCCGAGAAAAGACCACAACTATTTGCAAACCAAGTCGAATTTTTCAGTATTAAAGTCCGAACTCAAGGGTTGAGCCGCCCTCGTGATCAGGCTTCGCAGATGATACCAGGGGCACGTGCCAATATACAGCAAGCAACCACAACATCCGAAGTCAATTTCTGATCGTGAAGACGAATTCCGTTGACAAAGAGAGGCCGCACTGATACAAGTTGAATTAATTTCTGCATCTTCCTACGAGTTGTGCGCATGAATCAGTAAATAAGAGCGATGAGATGTGTTAGGATACACATAGTGGAGTGCGCGTTGAGATCTGGGTAAACAAGTGGCTTCCTTTCAGATCCTGCTACCGACACAATTAAAAGAATGCATGAATGAGATTAATTGTGTATCTTGAACAGAGCATAGTGGTCCTATTGTTGTATGATGTGATCGGGAGGCTATAACAGATTATAGTTATGTTGCATTGATGGTTCTATAGCTATTTTCGATGCACACGAGTGTTCGTTGTCACTATAATGGCAGGAAATTGTATGATTTACAGAGGACAGTTGATCAACATTTGTGTGGCAGAATATCAGAAATTTATTTCACCATAGTAGTGCGTGGATATTGGTGGCATTAATTTCTGGGTTCGCTGAAGTCATTTTGGACTTGTAAGGTCGTGAGATTGTTGCTGGTAGTGTCTGAAAAGAGAAAGAAGGCCTCATACAGCTGGATGAAGCATCTTGCTGGTACCTGAACGTGATCATCTTGCTGGCCATCATATTTCCAGGTTCAGTCTGCACTCTATGCTCCCTATATGTTCATGTTTTAGGTGAGGAATGATTTTCTATGAATGCTATTCTCTTATATCAGCAGATATTAACTTTTGAGCTGCACAACTCCATTGGAAATCTATGATATAACACCCACAACAGTATACAGTCAAACTGTTTGACAAATTTTCTGAATGATGAAAATCACAAAAATTACATCAGCCTAGAAAATTCAGTGGCCTTATTTGCAAGCCCTGTAATAACCATATGCTGCCATCATAAGTATTGCAGAGGGTATGTCTTGATTGTGTCTCTTTAATACAGTGTTGATAGTACATGTTAATTGAATGATGGAATTTTTAAAACACCTCATGAACCAACAAAGCAATACCTCCATGGGCTGCAATATAGACCAGGAAACAAAATTAACTAGCAGACCTCTTTCAAGAGGGGTTTATTCCATCCTTAAGAAAGAACAACCAAGTGATTTGCAGAAGCAACTAGAGATTGGAAACAAAATCTTTGCACTTGGGACTGATTTGAAACATATGAGGGTCACATGGAAAGTTCTTTTCAAACTGGATGAACTCAATGCAGTCCTTTTTAAAGTGAGCCAGTTGGAAGGGAGAAAATTGATTTGGGCGCTAAAACCAGCTATGATTGCTCTCATACAACCTAAGTTCATGGAGGAACCTTGTCTCTTGTCTTAGTAGCATCATGATGCTGACCGCCCCAATAGCTCCTTACAATGATGATGTTATGAAGAGAGTCTTCAAGCTGATGGTAGAAACCTTATGAGACTTGGATAATTCCGTGGGTCCTACATTTGGGAAGAAGCTTCAGGTTTTGGAAAGTATGGCTATGACTAGGACTTATGAGATCATGTTTGATATCGAGTGTGATGATCTTATCCTGCAGATGTTCCAATGCTTTTTCAGCATTAGGAAACATCATCTTGACATAGTCTTAACACCTATGCAGTCCATCTTATCATCATGCATGAGAGGTTGCAATGCCATTTGCCAGGAGTTGCAGTCTCGATTGTTGTCTATTTGGAGTAGAGAGCAGTTGGTCTCATTGGCTGCTTATGAGCTAGCCAAAAGGTTAGTTGAGCAAAACATTGTGCTATTCAGGAGACAGTTGACTAGGGAGGAGCTGGTCAGGTTTGGGGGATCATGTAGCAAGAATGAGTTGAGGAGGAAGGGACTCTGCTTCATCTGCAAAGGACCTTGGGGACATAACCACTCATGCTTGAGTGACACTGAGGAGATGACAATGGTAGAGTAGGGAGATATTCTTTATGTCTGTTAGGATGAGGACTCTTCGTTGGACGAGTCGATGGGTTCGTACAATGATGCCTTTGAGGAGCACGAGCAGTTGTGTGGAGATGATGGAGTAGCCCAGATATGCAGACATGTGTGGGAGAGGAGTATGACGAGCAGTTGATTGTTCCCATGAGGGAAGGAAATTGGGGAGTAGATGAGCAACTGATTATTCAACATAGAGAGCAGATAGAGGAGCATGAGTCATGTAGAGTCGTTGACAGCAGGCTAGATTCATATGATGAGCAGATAATGGATCCTAGGGGAGACATTCAGGGTGATGGGTCACCAGTGGTGATTCAACATGAGCAGCATATGGTGGATCTTGAGACAACTGAGGAGGATGATGTGCGCAGTATGCATGGTGAGCCTTCTAGGGAGGGCCAATTGGAGGTTCATATTGAACCCGTGACGATGGAGGATGAGCAACCACCCTTGGGCTCAACCGTTGATGAGGAGAAGATAGATGTACAGATAGCTAGCAGGGTGACGATGTTCGCTGACACTTGTCCTCGGGAGATGTTGGAATATGACAAGACAATTTGGCAGGAGATTGGTGGACTGGAGGAGTGTGGAGTTTCCTATCAGGTGAGGGAGATGGCAATGCATCCATCTTTGGGTCTACCTATTGATGAGGTGCAAACAAGTGTAGTGGCACCTAGCCGAGCTACAAATTTTTAGGCATCAGCCCTCTCCAGGAGTACATAGATAGGGCTTGCAGCACAGTTTGGCTACTTGTACCCATTACAAGGAGAGAGGTAGGATTTTCTCGATGGTTATGGCTGTCCAACTAGGTAGAGCAACATGAGTTCAGCATGGACCAACATCAACGTAGTAGATTTGTTCCTCACACTGGAGTCCATGACTTAGATTGGCGGGGGATCATGAGTTGGTATCCATTTGGAGTACCAACCTTAGCTCGGGGCACTTAGATGAGGAGGTTACTATATGTTTCAGTGAGCAGTGGGAGGTGGATCGATAGTTCACCAGTGTTTTCATAGTATTTGCCTGACATCAGCAGAGTGGTTGGATTGGAGGGAAGTGATGAGTTGGTACGCAGTTGGTGGGACAACATTCACAGCCAGAGTTATAGCACAACCGGAGTCGTGGAGCATGGGTGCTCCTCCTTAGTGGCATTGGGATCCAGGTGGATCTAATAGTAGCAGGTTGAGTCAGATATGGACATGGGATCCAAGCATTGGAGGATCTAGTCATGTTTCGATAGCTTGGAGGCGTGATGTGGACCGACGATTTGTATGGGATCTAGGCATTGGGTCTCAGTTGCGTTGGGCCACCAAATTGGTCCATAGATTTGGATTGCTTGAGGGCAAGCAATCTTGGGGCAAGAGGACTATCATGTCCCCATTTTTATTCTTCTTCATAGTACAACCAGGATGGATTTCTAGGGCAGGGGATGGCCAGGTCAGTGGTGCAGTTTGTCATCAGGGGTCTCGATGGAGTTTTGAGGAGTTTCTATGAGGTTCAATGACATTCACTTGGTATATTCCATCATCCACACAATTTGCCTTTCGTTCCTGTGCATTCTGACAACTTTTAGAGAACTTAGCTATTAGTGGGCTTGACTTAATTAATTACGCTTAAGGTGGCATTCCAAGAGGAATACGTAGCAGAACACCTCAGTGTAATAGCTCGTTGGAACCAGAACGAGAAGATCTATAGGATGGGATGGTTAGATATGATTTTCAGTGACCTGAAGTGACGTGGTGGCCCATTTACCATTTTACCACATTAAAAAGAATATTTTAATTAAAATAAGAGGGAAAAGTGCTCAATGATTAAAATAATAATATAATAGGAGGTTCTAGAGGGCTCCATCAAATCTATAAAAGAGGAGGAGGTCACTGGAAGACACCTTGGATTTTGATATTGTTTCTTGTATGAGAGGTTGAGAACCTGGTTCTCTACTCCATTGGTAGCCCCAGGATGGAAATCCTTGGGTGATTTAGTGAGATTAGGCGAGTACCCATCTCCCCTTGGTGAGTTCATCCAGAATTCATAGGAGAGCTTAGCAGCGACAGTTTGGTTCAGTTTTGGTGGCGGGCCCGTGCAACATTCGGGCAGATCCTTGAGGCCAATTCTATCTCAGTTATCTCAGCTATGTTTGTTATTCCAACATGTAAAACCCCAGTTTATACATTATAATAAAAACTGAGATTATTTCTGCTCATTGTATGATTGATTTGCATGCATTCTGCTGTTCTATTTTACATGGCAATCTTCTGTTTATGAATGGAAGATTTATCCGAAGTATTTATGAGTTAAAATTTTGAGAAAGCCCCAAATTGTTCCATTTGGGATATTACAGATTCTTGGTACACACAGGAAAACTGAAGCACAATAAGATGTCACGACTCCACATTACACAACAATGTTGAGAGAAAGAACAAAGATTGTAGCACTGAAGGGCTTACAAAATGTCAGGTAGTCAGGGCTCGCTATGTGAACTGTTGAGAAGTTTTGGCAAATAATTGGAAAACCTCAATATACAATAAACACCACTAAGGAAGATTGAAGAATGGAGAATGCAAGAATCATTATATGATTTCTTTAATTTACTTCACTTTCTTCATGTAAAATAGAACATACAAATTTTTTGGAAGAATGTAATGGAAGAATTGCCCATACATGGAAAGCCAAAGTGTAATTATATCTAATCTGCCTTATTGTATGGAGGATAGTCAACATAAGAAAAACTGAACCTATGCAACACGATATCTTGATTGAATGGACATTAATGGATGATAAAACAATTTTTTTATTGATTTGGAATTGTGTGATGCATATCTGCATTACTTTGATTTGTCTAAAAGTTCCAAAAGAACTTGAGAGCAATTGAATTTGTTGTTTGGATTAGAAGCTCAATATGCAAAGCTTATTTTAAAGACACAATTGTTTGGATTTGAAATGACTAGAAGAGGGGCAATGTCTAGTCACATTACTGCTTCAGAGCAGCAACTCGCTGAAGCAGGCAACAACTTTGAAGAAGATGATGGTAAGCTGGTGCTGTTAACCACATTAACCTCAAAATATAATGATTTTATATTCGCATTCAACTACATTCCTTCACAATCAGAGTCTAAGATTTCATTCTCCTTAATAGAGGAAAACCATGATGATGATGAAGAAGATATTGAAGAAATGTTTTCTTTAGTAAAGGCAAAGGCAGTTATGATAAAATGTTTAGTAGAGGTGAAGGTGACATAATGAAAGGAAGGAGTTGTTTTTATTGTGAAAATTAGGGCATGGAGCTTAGAATTGTAAAGTTACAACAATTGATGTGCTCAAGGTAAAATATAAGAAGGGGATAGTACTTTTTCTTGAAATTCAGAGGATAATGATTCAAATGAAATATAGGTTGATATTTATAGTAGATGAAACTTGTCTTTTAATTAACAACTTAGTCAAATCTTTAGGCAAAGGGTACAAGTTGTGAGGTTTAGTTTGATAGTTTGTCAAGGTAAATCCAACTAAATCCATCTTCCAATGCAAGGAGATGGTAGCCTAAAATAGAGTTAAAAGACTAGATAGATAGGTTTGATGGAAAATGCTGCTTTGAAAATAATGGAAATGACAGCTTGATAGAGCTCCAATAAATACACAAAACACAAGAAATTTGAAGATGTTACATGTAACTGGGATATGATTTAATTGAATTGACAAGCACTGTAGTTGGTAACCTATAGGCCTTGGTGAATGTTGGTAGGTCAATATTTGGTCTTCAATAATTTTCTAGTAATCTTTGTAAAACTTTTTGATCTCTTGTATGAAGGGGGTATGGTGGTAGATAGTTGCAAATATTATTTTTGTGTTAAGGGGGGTATTGGAATATTAAAACTCTAATAATATTAGGAATTGAAGGTTAGTATTTCATGAATAGCATGAATTTGTAATAAAGGTCACTTGAATGCAAAGTGACCATCATGAACTTAATAAATTGTCATTAGAAATTCATGGTATTTAGGAGATTTTGATAGTGCAACTAACAAATATCTGGATAATAAAATATCTACTTAATTGTATCTTAGTTGCACAGAACATAGAAACAAGAACAAGTTGTAAAATAGGGATGACAAGGAATTGTAACTGTCGCCCCCATATATATATATATATATATATATATCAAGGTCTTGTTACCACTAACTGGTTGGGTAACCAAAAGAGAAAAATTATAGTAAATTTTGATGAAGAATTTGAGCACAGCTGGTCTCCAACATGAACAGACTTCACTAAAAGTAAATACGGAGAATAAGTTGTACAAAGCACATGGATATGGTAATCATGTTTTGTTAACAATGATGGTAACTGTTTCCCTTCAATTTGGTATAGAGCACACTCCTGGCTGAGTTGGTCTTTTGGAAGACTGGCTAAGTTTTGCATTGCTCACCATGATGCCTACAGGCAGTGCACCAATAACATCTTTCTGGATGCAGATGACTACACAAAGATGACCATAACCTTTGGGTTGTGTACAGCAAGAAAAATCAGCCATGAAGACATTACTCCAGCAAAGAAGAACCAACAAGAAGTTATTCTAACAAAGTTTGAAAGCTAGTGGATATGGTTGTCAAGTCTGAAGAAAGGGGAATAGAATCTGATGCAGACTTCTGTTTGCAGTTACAGTCTTAGTGCTTTGATGATAGCATGAATAAGACAACCAGCCGAAAGAGGCAAGTTTCCCAGTGATATGGGACATTTTTCCTGGCAGCATTTGTTAATATCACACAAGGGCACAGGCCTGATGGCTAGTATTGGGTCTGTCCATGCATTATTTCAGCAGCATTTAGAATCTAGTTTGAAGGTGAAATCACTGAAGAAGAGTTGCTTTTCAAGGACAGCACAGCACAGCACAGCACAGCACAGCAGAGGTTATATTCCTATCCTGTAGTAGAAATTTGACCCTTTTTGCAGACCTCTTCATTAAAATAAGAATACCTGCTCTGTTGGAGATCATGCCCAGTGAAATTCAGACCTGTGGTAGCTTTCGTTTTACAATCAGAGAGCTAGTATTAAATTTAATGAAATTACCGAGGGATATGTTTATTCTGTAGCTACGAAAAGCCTTCTGCATAGGCTAGTGTCTTGCATGCAGGAGAAGTCCTCTTTCGGTGGTTGTTTGAGAAGAACAACTAATATGATTCATTTCTTAAGCCTAACTTAGGAAAACACATCAATTAGTTTAATTGATTAATGTTGGCTAGTTGAACGAATTTCTAAGGATAAATAATTAATTATTCAGGTCACTTAGATCTAATCTCAGCCATTGATTTAAGTGGGTTAGGATTTAATCCTAGCCATCTATCACTTTGGAGATTGAGGGAGGGTTAGGGATTTTGCCCAATTTGAAATTATAAAAGGAGCCTAAGGTAGAGGGTGCAGACACATTCATTTGGAGAGATTCCAGCAGACTTGTGAGCTAATTGCAAGTTTGAGATGCTGAAGACATGGGAAAATAGCTGCAGAAATTTACCAAAGTGCAGGGACAGTGATAAACCATGCGTGGGAGGGCGAGTAGGTGCTGAAGAACATTTTTTGGGTTGTACACATGTGAAGTCAAGTTGGATAGTTGCACGCATGAGTATCAAGCTATTGGAAAATCCGGTGTTTCATGATAGGCCCAAGCGCATAGAGATCCAGTACCACTTCATTAGAGACAGGGTCCAGAGAGGTGTTGTGATATTGCAATACATATCCACAGATGAGCAGGTTGCAGATATTCTCACCAAGACTCTAGTGAAGGGAAGTTTGTGTTTCACATGGACAAGCTGGGGGTGGTGGAGAATCATTTCCTTGCTAGGAGGGAGTGTTGATTTTGTAGCTTCAAAAGGTCTTCTGCATAGGCTGTGTCTTGCATGCAAGAGAGGAAATCTTTCTTAGGTGGTTGTTTGAGAGGAACAATTGATATGTTTTTTTCGTAAGTCTAAGTTAGGAAAATCACATTAATTAATTTAATTGATTAATGTTGACTAATTGAACAAATTTCTAAGGATAAATATTTGATTATTTAAGTGACATAAATCTAACTTCAACCATTAATATAAGTGGGTTAGGACTTAATCCTAGTTGTCTATCACTTTGGAGATTGAGGGATTTTGTTCAATTTTAAATTAGAAAAGGAGCCTAAGGGGCAGGATGAAGACACATTCATTTGGAGAGATTCTAGCAGGCTTGTGAGAGCTAATTGTAGGTTTGAGAGGCTAAAGACATAAGAAAAGAGTTGCAGAAATTTACCAAAGCACAGGGACAGTGATTAGCCACACGTGGGAGGTCGAGTAGGGGCTGAAAAACATTTTTTGGGTGTCGCACCTATGAGGTCGAGCTGGATATTTCCATATGTGTGATATCAAGTAGGGTTTTGTGCAACATGTGTGAGTTTTCAGGCTGTACGGACCACATGTGTTATGCCAAGTAAGTTGTTTCTGCATGTGGGAAGGAGCCGTGAGGTTTTCAGGAAGTGACATGCGTGGGAGGAGATTGCTGTTGCTGGAAATTTTCTAAATATTTCCAGGTTTATTTCTACTGTAATTTTAGTATTTCTAAGGGCGAATTTCCCGACTAAGGGAGCTGCTAATTTTCCAGAGAAGAATTTAATGAAGGAAAATTAGTTTAAGGCAATATCATTGTGTTTTTCTTGATTGGTTTTACGAGTTAAAAGTACCAATGTGTTTATGTTTTGCAGTTTTTAGATCTTATTTTACAATAGGAAATCTATTTGCTTATTTTAAGTAATTTCCGGGGATAATATAGCTGTGGGAAAGTTAAATTTGAACTTGGTACTTTGAAATTAGAAAACTATATGTACGTATGTATGTATGTATGTATAGAAGAGCATTGAGGCAAAGGTGGCTAGACCTAAGATATAATTAGAATTAATTGATCCAGCCTAAAATATGATTCAAATCAGCCATAATATGTTATGGCCGACCCGTGTTTGATGAATTTCAAATAGATTTTGGTACAGAGTCTACCTTAATTATTAATTATGGTTGATTTCAAATGCATACAAGGGGGTATGACTAACCCCAGGCTGCACTGAATGTGTGTCATTTAATTTGTTTTGGCTTTGAAGGAAATGGTTTTCCTTTTGCTGAGGTTGCTCGCTGCTGATCCAGGATCTTTACTTCGCTGATGTTTAACAAAATTGCTTAAAAAGAGCATGTAATACCATAAACACAATCATCACGAAGAAGCAACATAATGTTGATTTGGGGTAGCATCAGATGTGCTTTAGCCACAAAAATTGGTGGAGAGGCTAAAGCACATGAGATCTCCAATGCCTAGAAATGGTTTGGCAGAATCTAACCAGTTTGGGAGATATTAAAATAATTAATATTTTTAATGGAGTCCCTAAGTTTAAACATAGAGAAAATAAAATATTAATGTGAATTAATATAAAACTGAGTTAGAATGGTCCAAAAGTCATGGATCAAGCCAAATCTAATCTTAGCCATTGATTAGGGATTTAATCTCGACTGTTCAAATGTCAACGAGAAAAGTATAAGAGGAGGCTTGAGGGTCACTTGGAGAATACACCGAGTTGATCAAGAATTCGATTTTCTGGGGCAGGGCTTGTTGAGGAAGTCGAAGGAGTGATAAGAGTTGTAGCTAAGGGGCAGTGAATGCAGTAGCAAAGAGGCAGAGATAGTACTGGAGCATTAGCGCAAAAGCTTAGAGAGGGTTGACGCAGAGCCAGCTAGAGGCCATGCACAAGCAGCCAGAGTCGATGTAGAGGTAGCCAGGAGCTACGCAGAGCCTGAGGAGGGCCAGCGTGGGAGATGCAGAGGCTCCAGACGCTGACACAGAGCCCAGAGAGGCTGATGCTGGGCCAGAGAGGTTGGCGCTGGGCAGATGCTGGGCTAGAGAGGCTGACACAGACCCTAAAGGTTGACGCTGGGAGATTTCGTGGGGCAGATTGGGGCTGATATCTGTCTCTAACTGAGAGGTACTACTGCTGAGGGCATTCTCTATTGGGTGAGCCATTTCTGGCGCCCAGATTGTATTCTGAAACTGCTTAATAATAAAACCCTCAGATAGTTGCACCGGTTTTCCCGCCTTGGGTTTTTCCGGGGACATTAGTCCAAAAATAACGGTGTCACTTGTGTGCTTGTTTTTCCTTTGGTTGATTATCTGTATGTGTTGACTTGTATTTATTTTCAGTATTTACATGGTAAATAACTTGTTAATTAACAGAACAAGTAGGAAGAAATAAATCAGAAAGTACAGGAAGTAGGAAGAAATAAATTAGAAAGTACAGGAAGGATTTCTAACAGTTATACTTAGAAATTCCAAGATGGTATCAGAGCATGGTTGTAGATCACAAGATAATTGAGGGCAACATCCAAGCAGAGCAGAAACAACAGAAACAACTGTCCCGAGTGACAGAAGCTATTCCTAGCGGAAAAGCAGCAAGGAAGGGGTGACGTAGTGCCTACACATCAGTTTGAGCTGGCAAGAGGATCAACGCAGTGGTAGAGAGGAGAAGACCTGACCTACGCAGTGCCTAGTCATCTTTCTCAGTGAAGAAGGATTGGCGCCCGTGGGCAGGAGGTGCGAATTTTGCTGGTGCTAGGATTGCGCGGAGCCTAGAGGCTCTAACCTTCAGTTGGTTGGGGCATAGTAGGCTGTGGGTAAGTTGCGGAGTGAAGTTGGTGGGGTACTGTGGTCAGAACGGTACCTAAAGGGCAAGACCAAGGAGGAGGGAGTTGCTGTCGAAGATTTCTAGCCAAGAAATCTGGATCAATGGTGCAGCTACACTAACGATCGGAGTGGGGGCATATCGACATTGGCAGAGGGGTTTCTAGGAAGGAAATCGAGTCTCAGAGGGAGTCACAACAAGAACTTCCAGGAGGGAAGTAGAGAGACTTGGAAGAGTTGAAAGAGAAGCATCGAAATGGCAGTGAATGGGGTAAGAGATCAGGACAGACTGGACGGAGCCTCAAACTTCGTAGTCTGGAAGGCCAGGATCTTGTCCATTCTAGACAGGATTCGTCTCAAGCACATCGTCTTGAACACGATAGCGATCCCAGTTGACCCGACTGAGAACGAAAAGTACTAGGAAGTAATGGCGAGGGCCAAGAGCATCATCCTTGATGGGGTCAAGGACCATGTAGTACCACATATTGCTGAAAAGGACACGATAAATGCGATGTGGGAGGCCTTGACGAAATTGTATCAACATACTTCCGTGTAGAGGAAGATGCTACTAGAAAATCAGTTGCGGTCATACTAGATGCAAAAGGGAGAACAGATAGACACCTTCCTCGGTCGATTGAAGGAGACCTGAGATTAGCTGACTTCCATAGGGGCCACGCCGGATGAGGAGATGATGGTGAGGACTGCATTGAACGCAGTCTTAGAGGATTGGGAGGTATTTGTCGAGAGCATACTGGGCAGGTCGACCCTTCCAGATTGTGAGGAACTGTGGGCGACTCTTCGTCAAGAAGAGATCAGAAGGCTAACCAAGGTAGGAAGCAGTGGCAAGGGGGTCAGAATCAAGGAGGATGCTGCCCTAGCATCTGAGGGAAAGTAGGAGAAACAAAAGAAGAAGGACCTCTCCAAGGTCAAATGCTTCCACTATGGGGAACTGGGTCACTATGCGAGCCAGTGTTCGAGGAAGAAGAACAAGGGAGAGGCTTTTGAGAGCAAGGTTGCGCTAGCAAGGGCGGAGAAAGAAGTGGAGACAGATGATGACTGTGCCATGAGTGCTCATACGCCACTTGAGAGGAAGTGGGGAGACATCGAGCTGTAGTCAGATGAACTACAGGTGATGAGGGGCAGTATCCTCGAGGTACCCAACCTCTTGGATTATACCTCGCTAAGAGGGAGTGTTGATTTGGGGTAGCACTGGATGTGCTCTAGCCACGAAAATTGGTGGAGAGGCTAAAGCACATGAGATCAACAATGCCCATAAATGGTTTGGGCAGAATCTAACCAGTTTGGGAGATATTAAAATAATTGATATTTTTAATGGAGTCCCTAAGTTTAAACTTAGGGAAAATAAAATATTAATGTGTATTAATATAAAACTGAGTTAGAATGGTCCAAAAGTCATGGATCAAGTCGTTGATTAGGGACTTAATCTCGGCCGTTGAAATGTCAACGAGAATAGTTTCAGAGGAGCCTTGAGGGTCACTTGGAGAATACACCGAGTTGATCAAGAATTCGATTTTCTGGGGCAAGGCTTGCTGAGGAAATCGAAGGAGTGCTAAGAGTTGCAGCGGAGGGGCAGTGAATGCAGTAGCAGAGAGGTAGAGATAGTACTGGAGCATCAGTGCAAAAGCTAAGAGAGCGTTGATGCAGAGCCAGCTAGAGGCCACGCAGAAGCAGCCAGAGGCGATGCAGAGGTAGCCAGGAGCTGCGCAGAGCCTGAGGAGGGCCAGCGTGGGAAACATAGAGGCTCCAGAGGCTGACACAGAGCCCAGAGAGGCTAATGCTGGGTAGACGCTGGGCCAGAGAGGCTAACACAGACCCTAGAGGTTGATGTTGGGAGATTTCGTGGGGCACATTGGGGCTGATATCTGTCTCCAACTGAGAGGTACTACTACCGATTGCATTCTCTATTGGGTGAGCCATTTCTGGCACCCATATTGTATTATGAAACTAATTAATAATAAAACTTCAGATAGCTGCACCAGTTTTCCCGCATTGGGTTTTTTCTGGGGACATTAGTCCAAAAATAATGGTGTCTCTTGTGTGATTGTTTTTCCTTTGGTTGATGATTTGTATGTGTTGAGACTGTACTTGTATTTATTTTCAGTATTTACATGGTAAATAACTTGTTAATTAACAGAACAAGTAGGAAGAAATAAATCAGAAAGTACAGGAAGGATTTCTAATAGTTAGACTTAGAAATTCCAACACATAAAAGGAGACAATAAAGACAATGCACCAATATTTGTTAAAGGGGTTCACTCACAATGTGTGAGCTACGTCTCCGGGCCCAGCTTCAAAGTGGAGAGACCTCTATATTATCTCAACAAAATGAAAGGCAAGTACAAAGAAAAATACATGCTTATACCTCACTTCTGGAATTGACTTGCAAAAGCGCCGCTCAAATCCCAAATTTGACTGCACCAGTGGATTCCTTGCGAAATTATGAGTACAATGAGTATAAACTCGATCAAATTCTGACACCGTCAACTCTGGACCCCCTTTAGAATATATTGTAGAATATTCTTGCCTTGGGATCTGTGCCTGGGTCGGGTTCCACAAGTCTGGTTCTGTTCTCATCGTCGACCCTCCGTCCTAGTTCCTCCCATACCCTCTCTTTGTTCTGTGGCTTTGTTTTGCTCTTTTGGCTGCTTGGCTCCACACAGTTAAGGGGTTTAAATATAATTTGGTTGGCGGACTATACAAAGCTCGTCCTGTGGGCACTTGGTTGGCATGTTCGTGATAAGAATTTGTCGTTTAATGGGTCTTGGGGTCAAAACCCCATGGTTCGACCTTTTTTTTTTGGTTTAAAAATTATTCAACACATATATCTTTACAATGTTTATTTCAACAATCTAACCGCTGCTGCATTTGGTGTCACTACCGCCAAACTTGGTGGTTATGCTAACTTTAATGTTGGTTAAGAAGTGTCGCTAAACTTATCTTGGCTGTTGCCAAGTTTAGCCCTAACCCCAAAAGTTTGGCTAGACTGTGAACTTTGATGATGGTCCAAATTTATCTAGAGCACAACTAAAATTTGTCCAATGTCATGTTTGATTGGAAGTTTCACCAGCTATAACTTTTGCATAGAAGCTCAAATTGAGGTGTCGTTGGTGCCGTTAGAATAGTCTCAACGAGATCTTCAACTTGATGCTGGTTTTGCGGAGATTCAAGGACTCAATTTTTAGGCCCTTTGGGATCATCCTGGATTAGTTGCAGAAGCTGTGCATCCACATTAGGAGATGTCCTAAGGGTCTAGGTCAATGTTTTTCTTCCACAATTGTTGGAGGAGACCCACTATTGTGGAGTTGGAGACTGATCACTACTTCTTGAAGACCATTTGCCCATGTTTGAGGGTTGATTATATATATTAGCACCCACAAAATTACATTAATGCTGACTGGGAGCCCAAATGTCCAAGTGTAAAGGAAGGATTGGGTTGTTCAATAGGACAAATTGGGAGATAGTTATGTAGGGCTACTTGTTTGGATAGCAACCCCTTTGAAATGTTCATTATGTCCACATTTTGGGAAGAAAGCTAGCCCTTTGAAGGGCTTAAGAAGTTGAGTGTGGCTTGGAAAAGCCTCCCTTGGATGTGATATGGAAGTATGGGCCTGTGTGCCCACTTTAGAGGATTTGGTTGAGTAGATTTAAGCCTTATGGGAGAAGGTATGTGGTTGAAGGACCTTTGGAGGTTGGATGTTGCAACAATACCGCTTTATTTCCCTTGATTTATGGAAATACCCATCTTTTAAGGGCTTATACCCACATATTTTGTACATGTGGCTTTAGAGCTCCATTTTGTATTATTTTGGATTCATTAATTGGTAAAAAGTACTTTTTCCCTTCTTTAGGCTAATTTAGGGGATTTTAGCTTAGAAAATTATTATTTTATTATGAGGGAAGTTGAACACTTCCCCTCATTTTCTCATGGAATTTTGGGGGAGAAATCACACAACAATCTGAAATTTCTATGATTTTTCCTTGTAATTTTTTTTGGCTATGGACATTTCATGATGAGCGAATTTTCTTGGAGACATATATTTTGCATGGATGAACTTCCTTTGGATTGATGAAGTGATGCTCAAATAAATAATGCTGCTTTATTGTGAAAGGTACCTTCCATTTTGCTATAATTGCTGAATTAGGGTTTTAAGCTTTCTTAATAAATGCTACATCTCTTACGAACTCTATTTTCTTCATATGCAAAAATTGTCATTAAGTATCCTTCAGGGAAACTAGATTGCATTCCTTGACCTCAAGTCTTTATTAAGAAGTATTCCTTCTCTCATTCCCTCTTGTTAAAATGTGCAACTAGGGCCAAATTCCACTTTGGGCAGCTCATTTGAAGAAGTTGATTATTGGATTGAATTCCTCTTTTCGAGAGGACCAAAATTGACCTAAAGATCACTAAATTTGGAGAAGGAGAAATATGTTTTTGAAGTCAAGTCCACACATGTGCAATTTGTCAAGGTCAACTTGGGGTCAAGTTGGACAAATTGACCCTCCATCACATATAAATAGAAGAGACCTCCAACCTCATTTGGCACATTCACAAGTCAAAATTCCTACTCTCTCTTCATTTGATTGGGTCGTACAAATCACAGACAGCTTGTTCTTCTCCACATGTGTGAAGGTTTGACTGGGCATTTATGTTCTTTGCGTCGACCAAGTTGCAGCCAACTTTGACCAGCGTTGATCGAGCTTTGTTTGACCTCGTTTGATTGTCTTTAAGTTTTTTGTGGGTTTCTCTCTGTTTTAGTAGGCCATATTTATTGGCACACAAACCGAGATTTTCTGGGTAGGTTGACCTGCAGTGACTGCAGGCCTGTGTTAACTATTTGATCGCAAAGTAGACTTTCTGCTTGACAGAGTTTGACTGCTCCTTTGATGACCATTTTTGCTGTTGGTTAATCTTCAAGCAAGGGTGAATTGCTTTGACCTTGACCGAGATCAAAGATGGTCACATTTATTGTTGCGTTGACCATTGTTGACTTTCTGGTTAGGGTCGTGTGACTACTGTTAACATAGTGCAGAAATTGCAGATTTGACTGGGCTATTTTGTTTGACATTTGGACAGTGGTATTGGATCATTAAATTGGCAAATCAATTTTGTCTTTGACTTTGCATTATTGTGCTCTTTCTCTCTCTGCAAAACATTTGATATTTGATGATAAGAAGAATTCGTCAAGGGCTTTCCCCATCTTGGGATTTTTCCCTGGCTTGAGCCAAATTCTTGTGTTCTCTTGTCTTGGCTTGTCTTTTGCATTTATTGTTTATGTTCTATCTACAATTACTATCAATGTGTTAATGGTTAAGCAATTGGAAATCTAAGTGGAATTGTTAATTAGGCTTATATGGAACATTGAAGTAATAGTTGTAAGCATAGAACATATCATTGTTAACTAAAGTTAACATGGTATCAAAGCCCCAAGTGAGGACAAGCCCAAGCAAGAGAAGAAAAGCAATCACCAAGGAATTTGTTGTAAAATGGTTTCCACTTCAAGTATTGGACTATGTGGGCACGTTTTACAAACCCTTATTTTAGTGATTATGAAAAGAAGGTATCTAGATCTTCAATATAGAGAGAGGGGAAGCAGGTCATTTGAATTTTGGAAGCCTTAATCAGTGATTAGGTCACAGTCCTGTGGATGAAAGAAAAAAAAGAGACGAACCCATGAACTCTGTGTTAGAAAGCCGAGCAGCTAGTACATAGCTCATACAAGGTCGAGCATCTTATCAAACGAAGCAGTTCTGATATGAGGTCTAAAGTATGAAGTGATCCAAAATTTGTATTCTATATGGGTGATCAATCGTCATCTTAGAGCAAAGAAAGTTTTTTTTTGGTACAACCTAGTGGCTCTATTCACAAAGTTTGAATGGCCAGATGAATAGCCCTATTAAGGCCTTGCCTCTAGAAGGAAAACTCTCCATGGAAGATTGAAGTTTGAGGCATCTTCATTAGCCCTCTTCTTTGTGATATGACCCCCTCCACGAAGAGTGAAAGCTTAAGAGCTCTGTACATGAAGGTCCGAAAGACAATTTGAGAAGGTTGGAGGGCTAGTTTAACAACCCTATCAAGTCCGAATAATCTCTCAAGGAGGGCGAATTCCTGTAATCACGAATTAAGGACTAAAATTATCTTCCAAGTTCTGAAATCTGAATTTTGAACATATTTGTAAGTAATTTGATTTTTGGAAGGGTCATCTTCGTGAGTTTGGAGTAGTCCTTATAGCCAGCAAAAGAAGCTAGCAAGTCTGAATTGGTTCAAGGTCTTACAAGCCTAGATTCTATAATCTCTATTTTGGAAGGCTAATCCTCTAGCCTATGAAGGTCTTGTTACCCACCATTTCGTGGGTAATGTCCTTAGGAGATTTTTTTTTTTCCAAGATGGTCCTCAACCGGTAGCCAACGACTCATTGCAACCATTAGCTAGCTCATTGTGCCATTTCTCCGCCACCTGAGCCAGCGATGTGGTCCCTCTCCCATTTGCCATGATTGCATGTTTGAAGGTGGGCCTCTTGAACCTAAAGGTATGCCTTGTCATTTCGTAATTGAGTATTGTAGTTTGTTTATCATGGACACTTCTAGGCATGAATTGATGGGGGGATTTGATGGAAAGAATGAGTTAGGTCTGTGCCTTTGTCCCCTAAATCCCTTTTAAATATTAACCTTGCATTCTAGTCTCGTGGGATCTCTTTTACTGACCATTTGGCTCTAGGGATGGTATTTCATGGGAAACCACGGTTTTGGTTGTGTGGTTCTGCTCCCTTATCCGCCTTTATTACCCCCTTTCCACTCATCATTACCCCATTCATCATTTCTCCCACTTGGGCCACATTCCTCCACTGGGTCCACATAGGGTTAGCTTGCCCCTTCCCCTTGCCCACACCTTGGAATGATGCTCGGAGGTTGATGCAGCTAAAAAGAAAGATAAAAACATATTTGACCACATTCAACAGGAAAATGTACCACAAAATGCAAAAGATGGTTGGGACAAAGACATTTAGCATGTGGGAAAAAGCCAATACATGAGCTCTACCTCATCATCATGGCCATCACCCTGGTTCCTACAGGTTCTATGAACCTCCTTCATCATACAGGAACCCATGATTGTCCCAACCCCTGGTGGGAAATGAACCGCCTTACCTTTAAAGGGGCTATTCATTGCTATATCTTATACATCATGCTCTTACCCCTTGAGCCCCGAGCAAATAATCAAAGAAAATCATAAAAAGGCAAAAGGCTTATAAAGAAGGATGGAAAAATTAGGGTCGGGGCACCTCATGTACCACAATTTCTCCCTCCAATACATTATAAGCCCAAGTGTGGGCTTCCCTCTTATTAGCTACCCTTGTACCCCAACATGTGACCTAGAGCTGCCCCTTCTCATGCCCCACTTCATTCATTTATTTATTACATGCCACCACCTTTTGAAGGATGTACCTTGAATATCTTATCCCCTTTAGAAGTAGAAACCACCTAATAGGATTCTTGGTTAACCCCATTTGGAGTTTGGGAGACATTAACACATCCTGAAGTGTGAGTGGCTTAGTGGATCGGTGCGCGGAGAAATAAGAAGTGTGAGTGGCTCACTGGACCAATGCACAGAGAAGGATAAGTGTGAGTGGATTTGTGTGAATCTAGCGAGGCTGAGTAGGAGGAGATTGCAGGGTCGAGTTGATAGAGGGAGATTGTATTTATTGGGAGGAGGCCGAGTTGCTGGAGTGTTGGGGTTTTCTCAATGTGCTTTAGTGGAAAGGCATAGATCGAGTTGATGGAGGCTGAGTTTTTCAGGTTGATATCATCCAGAGGTCGATTTCCTTGAGCCTGATTTATCTAGGATGAATTCATTCTGAGGGCGCTGAGTTTCAGGTTCCAAATTTGTATTTTTCCTTGTATCTCTGTGGGTGAAAAGACCTAGATTTTCTAGATAATGAATGACGAAGAATTGTTGTGGGTTAATTAATTTTGCAATGTGATTGATCTCTCTAGTTTATTTCCGTTGAATATTTTTAATTCTAGAACTTAAAATACCAATGATTTTTTATTTCGGTAAATTAGTGTCTATTTGGGTAAATAAATAAATTGTTGGGAATAAAATAATTTGTTGTTGGAAAATAAATCTGTCTGGTATTAGAAATTTAACAATAAACATGTATATAACAGATCATGCAATAGGCCAAGTGAATAAGACTCGGGCTGAAGGTCGATGATGTCAAGAATGCTCAAGTTTGATAGCCATCGATGAGGGGGCCGACAGTGGCATTGGCTAGTTATTAGAGTCCTTTGGGTGCAAAGAACCTCCAAACTTGTTGCTGTTTCCACAAAACTTACTGCTATTGCAGGACTCTTCAAGGTTTGATATGCCCACAAAAAGTAGAAATGTGATGTGTGAGGCAAATGGAGCTCATGTTGCTTTTATAAGCTTAGGGGGGTAGATTTTGAGGGAAACTGCCCATGGTTTCCAAAAAAGCATCTAAATAGTAAAAACACCACTTGAGGGTCCTCTTCCTTGCCATGTGTCGTTAATGCATTGGCTAGGTTTTAAGTGGACTTAGCCGGTTAGGACTGGTTGGTACCGATTAACTATGAAATTGTCTGGGTGGTAACGACCGATCCTTGAATCCTATTTATTTGCCATTTTGATTTTTGAGGTGAGCTAATTGGTTGGTTTGACTAGTTATATGTTTAAACTGATCGGTTCATAAAAATATGCTTTAGATTGAGAAACACGAATTACATTGGGAAGTGCGAAATGTCGTTGACTGTGAGAGTGACATATACGAGAAACATATGAGGGATACAACACCAAAGTCAAAGACACTTACAGACTCGACAGACTCATAACCATGTGGAAAGTCATAAGTGTATTCAAAATGGGATGGATTGGCCCCTACATTGGCGATCACCCCTACATAAGCAAGGCTCCCATAAAACCATGAGTTGTCATATAAGCTCACTGTCATGTCCCTTCTCAAACATATTTGTAACATGGTGCTGCTACACAATTTTGCTCAATTTTGGCTGAGGAAGAGAACCCATAATTTTCGACTTAGGGACTTAGGAGGCACTTTGACTTTATTTGGTTGCTAGTGGAATGTGGGGCCCACCCACATTGGAGTTCGAATTGGCCCATTCGAATAGCTTGGAGGGAAAGTCGAATAGGTGGATGGAGGGGCCCACATGAGGCTATGGAGGTCCAAGGAGTTATAAGGAGGGAGCAACTCTAATTTTGGATTCATTCTTACACCTTGCAATCAAAATTACTTGACTATTCGCTCTGTTGTTTAGCTGAGTCAATCGACTGTTTAGCCACGAATCTCTCAAGCGGGAGATTCAAACTCTACTTCGGGGACCATCCGTGCCCACCCTAGACAGGCAGTTCCATAAGTAATTCAGGAATTTCGAGAGTTTGTTACAAAACTACCATTGAGCCACAACAGGGGGTGCGTACTTCTGTCTAGCTGGAGAATACACAAGGGGAGTTTGGAGTTATCAGTGATCAAGCATTTGCTGGGAGAGTTAGAGGATTGGGAGAGAAGCAAAGGGCCAACCTTCCTTGCGAGTTTGAAGCCAGCAGAGCCAACATCCCAGCAGTTCGATTTATAGTTACCTAGGCCTGCTCAAAGAGCCATCATAAGGCTCACGTGGGAGTTGGAGGAAGGAATTGTAGAGCTGGAGCTGGCCGAGAGAAGTAGGAGATCACTTGGAGGGCCATTTGAGGAGGATTGCTAGAGTTGGGAGAGCAGAGATTGATAGGATCAGTCACAGCAACAAAATTCGAAATTGGAGGAGGGCTACATTTTGAAGGGTCAATTTTTGAAGATTGGAACCAAGAGAAACCCTTTCCGGATTTTCCTGGGTTTTGGGGAAGGATCACACTCCTAAATTTATAGAATTTTCTGAGCAGATCTAAGGGGCAAATAGGGGTCCCAACTCAGCCAGCAACTAGAAGAGCTAAGGGGAATTTGGGCCAAAATTCTGAGGTCAACATTTGGCCAATTCCTGCGTGGATTTTTCTGGGTTTAGGCCAAGGAGTAAGGAGTTGAAATCTCACAATTTTTTGAGCACGGGAAGCAATGATTCCAGCCCTTCGAATTCAGCAGACAATACAAATTTCTTAGTTTTGGGGCAGGGCAGTTTAGTTTGGTGCAGCAGTTGTAGCAGCCTTCATTTCAACATTTTCTCACTTGGGTTTTGTCATGCTTGTCCATTGAGACAAGCCTAGGTGCACCATTCTATTTTGCTATTGTGTTTTCTGCTGAAGAAGTAATAAAATCAGTGTTCCACAGGGTCATGTCCTCCCACTTGAGGGTCGAGTTTCCTAGCACCCTTGCGACCCGGAGACTTGGGGACGAGATGGGGACATTTCCCCAAGCTCGCAAAAAGCTGGGTATGTGAGGAAACTTGAAAGGGGTTGTTTCCTCCATTTTTGGGGTCGTTTCCTAGGTGAAAGGGGTCTTGAGGGGTCGTTTCCCTATAAAAAATTCACATTTTTTTTTTTATGAAACAAAAAATCATAATTTTAATATTTGTTGACCCACCGAGAAGGGTTTATGTTATGTGCATTTCACATTTTATTTTTTGTTTGCTCCTTCATTGAACTGAACACTGTTGCCATCGCCAAGCAGCCTTTCCTGGTCTATGTTATGTGCATTTCACATTTCATTTTTTGTTTGCTCCTTCGTTGAACTGAACACTGTTGCCATGGCCAAGCAGCCTTATGTCTACGCCTTCGTTGAATGGAACGCTGCCGTTGATGTATCAGACTTGACTTTTATATTATTTAGTATTCAATGTTCATAGTTGGAAGTGGAACATAAATATGGTTTAAGGTTTAAAGTTTAAAACTTTAAACATTTATAATTTTATAATTTATTTTCATTGTGCATTGTTAGTAAGTTAGTAGACAGTGGTTACATTGTACAGTTACAAACTTTTGTGATGTATGATTAAAATTTATATGATAATGATATCAATGATCATGCTTTTCATTTTAAATTTGTCTCAGTTATATTGATTTATATTTTATATTTATAAGTTTTTAAGACCCCGACGTCCCCCCTCGTTTCCTAAACACTGGTGGGGAGCTTTTGCATAGGCCGCTCCTGTCTATCCCCACTTCCTCACCTCCTCGTCCCGTAAACTTGGTGGAGCATTGAATAAAATGGATCAACAGTTCTCTATTTCCAGTGTTTCCATGGGTGCTTAATGTATATTTCGTTTTTTTTGATTGCTAGATTGTTTGCATGCTTTGTGTATCACTTACATTCCTGTTTAGGAGCATTACCGTGGTATCAGAGCCATAATCTTGGCTCAGCTTGTGGGAAAGATTAGAACCAAACAACATGGCAGTCACCTGGAATGAGGTGGTGAGGATACAACAAATGATGATTGATGTGGGGAAGAAGTTGGTTCATTCCTCAGTTGGGATCTGGACATGATTGCAACTGATGTGGGATTATTGGGGGAAAACTGGAGGGCATACCAATCATTGGGTCATGGCATTCAAGCGTCCCTCTCTTTTTGGGAATTCTGTGAACTAAGGGGTATGCACAAACCAATGGAGATTTAGTGGGATTTTGTAGGGATGATGAGAAGTATTAAGAAAAAGGATGAAAGAGTAGTTGAAGGGTCCATGGTTGGCAAAGAGATATTTGAGCATGCACCCATTGATGAGGCGTCATCCATTGTTGAGGTATTCGGGGTTGTGACCGAGTTCTAAGGTGATAACAATGTACCAAAAGTTGGTGACGTGTCGGAAGACAACTCCATTGTTGTTGAGGAGCTGATAGGCATAGAGGCCTCCAGATCTATGACGGAGTTGTCAAACGATAGTCACCTACTGCTGACTAGTGAGCATATCGTGCATATTGGGTTGTCTATGGAGGAGCAGTCGAAAGCTCATGTCGAGCTCGTGATGGAGGAGGATGTGCAGCCATCCCTTGGGCTAGCTTGATGAGGGGCAGCATAGAGGTCACACGTTAGGTTTTCAACACAATTCACTCCAGAGGCCCACTGGTGGGGTCTGTAGCATTATCAACCCACCCTTATGCATTGGATTGAGGGAGGCCGAGTTGTCTAGACGTACCTGAGGGGGTGGACAGGTTAGTAGGATTGAGGTGAGCATGATACCACATCAGCTTGGAGGGCTTGTTCCTTCCACAAATGATTACACATTTGATCTCTCCTTTGGGATTGGATGGCTAGAGGTACTGAGATGGTACTTGATGGAGCAGGTTACGTGGTTGGATACATCCATGGCCACATGTCAAC
Source organism: Pinus taeda (assembly GCA_000404065.3). Classification (NCBI taxonomy): domain Eukaryota; kingdom Viridiplantae; phylum Streptophyta; class Pinopsida; order Pinales; family Pinaceae; genus Pinus; species Pinus taeda. Next base: position 47,049 of record APFE031605735.1, on the reverse strand, counting down.
AGAGGCCATGGATTACCAGAGGGACTTGAGGGCAGGACTATTTTTGGGATCAAGGTGGGATTTTCCATCACATCATAGTGCTGGTAGTTGATGGTAGTAGCTATGGGATAGGTTTGATGCTTGAGTGCACTCACATTTTCAGATCTCCATCAGAGCCCTAGTCAGCACTAGTGACAGGATGGTTTAACAGGCGAGCAAACATATTTCATGAGTTGTCTTGGCATATTGACAGTGTGTGGAGTCACAGGGTGACTAGCTTACTCTGGCAGGAGCTGGTGGGAGCAGGTGGCATCGACAGGCTATCAGATAGGGCATTGTATGGAGAGAGTTCTCTCTTACTAGCATATGGGATGTAGGGACTGTTGAGGATAGGCGCAATAGTGTCATTTCCGTTAGCATGTGGGGGGTCGGGCCGCTTAGGTATTTCAGAGTAGATGGGGGGATGTAGCGCACATCATGGAGGGCGTACTAGCAGAGAGGTCGATATTTTGGCCTGTGCAGGATACTTTATGTTACAGGGTGGTACGACAGTGGACAATGGTACACAGGACTACACAGAGTTATGTCATAGCATCCAGTGTTATGTAGTGGGATGCAGTCTGATGCATATAGACCCAACGTTAGGCCATAGCATTGGTGTGCAAGGCTATGTAGGGTTGTGTGTCATAATATGTTGGACTGCGCTGTGGAGTGGGAGTGCCTTACATCGCATTGAGTACATGCAGGGAGTAATAGGTACAGTGACACATGCAAGACCCATGCTAGTACAGAATGGCATAACCATAGCCGAGGGTATCCAGCGGTGTACAGGGGTAGGACATGGTGTACAGTGGCATATCCAAGTGTATTGGGATGATCGGTGGCATGCAGGGGTGTATAGTGCTGCAGAACGAGGTCGTGGAGTGTTGCCTCTAGGGAGACCCTTGGATGGAAACACCAGGCATACCTTTGGGCGTAGTTCACCTAGGATTGATAGGGACACAAATGAGCGATACTTGATGGTATTTGTGGGGACTCACACGCTTGACCCTCTTCTACATCCCTCATGGGCGCAATCGATTTTGTTGTCGACTTTCTGCACTTTGGGCATGAGCCACAAGGGACGAGGAGCTCACTTGAGATATTTGGATGAGACTCACCGCACTAGGGGGGAGACTTTTCAGCAGTGGCGTTGGGTTGGTGCATCAGTTGACACTGGACAGCCACAGCTTGGGGGATGAGGTGATCATCTGCAGGGGTGGTGTATTATTCATCATCGAGCCTACGTCTAGGGATCTAGTCTCGAGGGAGACATGTGTCACTCTTTTCTCAGGGCATGTCGAGACTGAGAATGAGCATAGGATAGTGGTTACGACTGAGGTAGTTTCCCAATATATGTCGAGGCTCCAAAATGTATATTGGCACATTATCGAGAGGGCGGATGGTAGACCCAGGGGAGATGGTTGGCAGGGACAAGAGGGATCCACATGCCCTGAGTCGATTACGAGTATTGGATACCCATCTTTTAGTTGCATTCAGGGGGTAGCTCTTTGGCACACGTGGCTTGTAGCGATCATCGATACTACACAGTGGTAGCCACAGGGTAGATTAGCATGCATCAGATTAGCCCACGATATATGGAGCCTATATAGTGATGACATGTAGGGACTAGAGACGAGGGCCAAGCGGGATTCCATCGGTTGACAAGCCTATGCCACAACAGGTCTGGCTATGGGATGCAGGGATTCAATTGATCGATAGATTACTCGTGATGAGTGGAGTCGTGGCAGAGAATGATGTAGTTCGCTCTTGTGATGACACATGGGGATTCACAAAGGGTTTCATTATATGTGGAGGCAGACATTCTTTGTTGTTGCACAGGTTCGGAGTTAGATTTGGATGGGTAGGCCTGGGTGCCATGGAGATGCCCAGGTAGGATGTGTCTCGCATCTTTCAACATTCCACCATCGAGTTCCAAGAGAGGAGGATACTGACTGCGCACGATGGGGAATATGACATAGTCAGTGCAGCACAGTGTCAGCATGGTGGCACCACTCTAGGACTAGCAGGGAACAGGGGCATCATAACTCTTCACAGCTCAATAACCACTCTTGGACTAGTAGGGAACTGGGGCATCACAACTCTTCACAGCTCAATAACCTTTAGGGATGCGCCGACTATTGCAGGGGGAGATCATACAGATCTTCCATTAGGCTTTAGCAAGTCACTGATGGAGCAGAGGACTTTTGGTACTTTCACTGGGCAGGATAGTGAGTGGAGCGAGAGGAGCTTCATGTTGGACAGGATTGCCTAGGATCTTGGTATTGAAGGATTCTTCCATATCAGGACAGTGTTGAGGTCAGGCACGATCCAGTGGCACATTTGGGACCCTGGCACATTTTACAGTGACAGTGGGGAGCAACAGTTAGAGAGGTTGCTTGCTCAGGCATTCCTTGAGGACAAGCGATTTTTGGTGCATTGGAAGAGCTTGCTGTATGAGGCTGCCACTTGGGAGGGTGAGCACATTTTGGAGCATCGAGCTGTGAGGTTGCTTGAGGGCAAGCAACATTTGGTAGGGGAGGACTGTCATGTCCCTTCTCAAACACATTTGTAACAGGGTGCTGCTACACAATTTTGCACAATTTTGGCTAAGGAAGAGAACCCATAATTTTTGACCTAGGGACTTAGGAGGCAATTTGACTTTATTTGGTTGCTCGTGGAATGTGGGGGGCACCCACATGGGAGTTCGAATTGGCCCATTCGAATAGCTTGGAGGGAAAGTTGAATAGGTGGATGGAGGGGCCCACATGAGGCTAGGGAGGCCCAAGGAGTTATAAGGAGGGAGCAACTCTCATTTTGGATTCATTCTTACACCTTGCAATCAAAATTACTTGACTGTTCGCTGTGCTATTTAGCTGAGTCAATCAACTGTTTAGCCACAAATCTCTCAAGCAGGAGCTTCAACCTCTACTTTGGGGGACCATCCATGCTCGCCCTAGAGAGGTAGTTCCATAGTATTTCAAGAGTTCCGAGAGTGTGTTACAGCACTACCATTTAGCCACAACAGGGAGTGCGTATTTCTGGCTAGCTGGAGAATACGCAAGGGTAGTTTGGAGCTATCAGTGATTAAGCATTTGCCGAGAGAGTTAGAGGATTGGGAGAGCAGGAAAGGGCCAACCTTTCTTGTGAGTTTGGAGCTAGCAGAGCTATTGGAATTTTTAAGTTTAACCCGTTAGAAACTCTTCCTGTACTATTTTGTTTTTTCTTCCTACTTGTTTAATTACTTAACAAGTTATTTATCATGTAAATACTGAAAATAAACACAAGTACAATATCAACATATACAGGTCATCAACTGAAAGAAAACAAGCACACAAATGACACTGTTATTTTTGGACCAATGTCCCCGGAGAAACCCAATGTGGGAAAACCAATGCAACTATTCAGAGGGTTTTATTATTATGCAGTTTTCAGAATACAACCAGGGTGCCAGAAATGGCTCACCCAATAGAGAATGCTCTCGGCAGTAGTACCTCTCCTCGGAGACAGATATTCTGGTTGAATAATCACTAGATGAACGATCCCACAGCAACAATTGCAGCTCCCCCTGCTCTGCGTCACTCTGATAGGGACTGCGTCACCCTATTTGGTTCACCAGCACTTAGTTTGTCCCATGAAATCCTTCCAGCATTGCCTCTTGGCCCTATGGTGGCTCTGCTAGCCTCTGCGTCGGCTTCTGGAGCTTCTGCATCAGCCCCTAGACCCTCTGCGTCTCACACGCCTGCCTCTCCTGGCTTTGTGTAGCACCTAGCTGCCTCTGCATAGCACCTAGCTGCCTCTGCATCAACCTCTCTGGGCTCTGCGCTGTCTCTTTGCAATGTATTCACTACCCCTTGTTGCTGATCATTGATTCTATCTCTCTTAGCAAACCCTGCTCTAGAGAATAGAATGATTGATCACTCTAGTGTATTCTTCAACTGACCCTCAAGCCTCCTCTTATACTTTTCTTGTTGGTCCATCAACGACCGAGATTAAATCTCTAATCAACGGCTAAGATTAGATTTGGCTTGATCCATGACTTTTGGACCCTTCTAACCCAGTTTTATATTAATACCCATTAATATTTTATTTTTCCTAAATGTAGACTTAGGAACTCCATTAAAAATATTAATTATTCTAATATCTCCCAAACTGGTTAGAATCTGTCCAAACCATTTCTGGGTCTTGGAGATCTCATGTGCTTTAGCCTTCCCACCAATTTTCATGGCTAGAGCACATCCGATGCTACCCTAAATTAACAAGAGACAGCATCCCAACAGTCCGATTTATAGTTACCTGGGCTTGCGCAGAGAGCCATCACTAGGCTCACTTGGGAGTTGGAGGAAGGAATTATAGAGCTGGAGCTGGTTGAGAGTAGTAGGAGATCACTTGGAGGGCCATATGGGGAGGATTGCTGGAGTTGGGAAAGCAGAGATTGATAGGATCGGTCACTGCAACAGAATTCGAAATTGGAGAAGGGCCAAGCTGTGAAGGGTCAATTTTTGAAGGTTGGAACCAAGGGAAACCTTTTCTGGGTTTTGGGCAAGGATCACACTCCTAAATTTATAGAATTTTCTGTGCAGATCTAAGGGGTCAAACAGGGGTCCCAACTCAGCAAGCAGCTAGAGGAGCTAAGGGGAATTTGGGCCAAAATTCTGAGGTAACATCTGGCCAATTCCTTAGTGAGTTTTTCTGGGTTTAGGCCAAAGAGCTGAAATCTCATATTTTTTCTGAGCACGGGAAGTAGTGATTCCAGTCCTTCGAAGTCAGCAAACAGAGTGCTTTCTGGGGCATGGTAGTTCAGTTTGGTGCAGCAGTTATAGCAGCCTTCAGTTCAACATTTTCTTACCTGGGTTTTGTCATGCTTGTCCATTGAGACAAACCCAGCTACACCATTCTATTTTACTATTGTATTTTCTCCTGAAGAAGTAATAAAATGGCTCAACAATTCTCTATTTCTAGTGTTTCCATGGGTGGTTAATGTATATTTCGTTTTTCTGATTGCTGGATTGTTTGCATGCTTTGTATATCACTTACATTTCTGTTTAGGAACATTACACTCATCAAAAGCCCTCCAATCCTATACAGGACGAAAGGATCTTGAAATGGTGCCAAAGGGACTAGTCATGGTCCAACCAAAATATGACTAACTCGCCATGACACATGGCTTAGGATTCCTATCGGGCCTCACATGGCTGTTACATAGCTTTGAATTGTGAACTTGGGCCTACAATGGTGTTTAAGAATACTGCAATGAATATGTAGGTACCCCTACTAAAAAAGGGGTAGTATTTCTAACCTCATTGGATTTGATATGGAGAAAGTAGAATTTTAGACCTCACTCAAAATTTAGCATACTCCACAATTTTCAGGATATCAGGATATTGATTTTTTGAACTCTGTCATGACTCATGACCCTAGTAAAAATGTATCCATCACTCAAACAAAATCTCGATTTGACATGTTAAGCTGTTTTTATCTTATTTTAACTCTTAGAAGGTGATATTGATGATAAGAATCCCAATATAGGCAATGATTATGATGATATGTAGGGATTTGCTTTAGCATGATTTTTTTTTGGGGCTCTATAGGCCATCAAGAGCTTTGTTGACATTTTTTTGGTTCAGAGATGTATTGCATTCAGTGCTATTTTGGTTATATGCATCCTTGCTATATATACGAGACCTTTTCATATTTGTGTATAATGGTTTGGATTGATATGGATGCACATGAATACGGTTTTTATTTTTTTACAAAATTTGTATATTTATGTATTTTTTGGGCTATTGTTTGTTTTGCTCCGTTTATTTTTTATTTTGATTCCTTCGATTCTTGTTTGGTTCCCAGTTTTGCAGTTGACTGGTTCAATGACTAGTCTGGTTCTAGTAGGGTGTAGTTCTTGCAGGGTTCAGAAATAAAGGAAAGACTCCAAAAATGCAGGAAAATACCTTGTAGGGCCGTTTTTCAATCATAAAAATTGTAATTTTTAATTGTTATTATTCTGTTTTGTTATTGGCTATGTGTTTTTCTTAGTTTTTAGGGGATGTGCAGATCCCACAGAGTCCCAGTTAGATGTGAGGGGGTTGGAAATGGCAGGAGTTTCCTGCAATTTAGCATTGTATCAATGACTCCAAATAAAATAAAATCTATTCCGTATATCTGATAAGTATCTTAAATTTCTAAATATTTATTGTATATAATACAAATTCAGTTGGATGAATAATAGCAAAATATGTGGACAATGACATAACTATTATTGGATTCTGATGGATTCCTTGATTGCTTTGATAGTTTGTTTGAGGACATGTTAGATAGCATGCTCTTTAATAAGCCCCAGTGTTGAACTTTGGGGAAGTCTTTTTTGGATGATGGACAAGAGTATACCCATACCTGTTGGACTAATATATTTCTTTTGACATTAAGCTATCTGTTGCATGATCTATGATCTGACTAAGTGTTGAAACAGAAAACGGAGATCAAAATATCATTGTTGGGATTGCAATGGATAGAACATGCACTGATTTCGAGATCAGCTTTCCAACAGATGATGGAGGAGTGAAAGAACTTCCTCCATGTCCTGTTTTGCTCTGCATGACCATTGAGGGGAAACTGAACTTATTCTCTTTTTCCAGGTCAGTTTTTCAAAGTACTATGCTTGTCAAAAGGTCTCCTCATTGTCTCTCAGAGTCAGTAGGTCTTAATAAGTTATATTTTGTTAGATCTAAGACTGTTATGATCCATAATGTAGATATAAGTCTTCCGGATTAATCACATTGTTAGGATTGACGTTTTGAACCAACTAATGTGGTTAAGCATTTCTAAGTTCTATTTTTTTGGAGATGTTCTTGAGACATCTTCCACTATTGGTTATTCATTGTCCTTGGGAAATGAAACGAGAAGTTTTGAGTTGGGTAATTGAGTATTTCAATACAATTCAATTTCAATTTCAATTTCATGTATATTGTTTAAGTTGACTAGATTTTGAAGTTGTTGAATTTACTTACAGAATTGATGAGACATGGCATGTACCTCAAGTTGTGTTTGCACCGACAAATGTTCCCATTCCTCATTCATTGGCGGAGGGAGGCAAAAAAGATTCCGAAGTTAAAATTTCTAGTTCTGCATCTTTGGATTTGGAGATGCTGGCAACAAAAGAAGATTCAAATGCTAAAATCCTCCCAGTTAATGTGCAGGAAAGGGAGACGGTTAAGGTGGAATATTCTAGTACTTTTGAGCCACAAAAAGCTAGTGATGTGATAAAGCCAATCCCTATTGAAAAGGGTCCTTCCATAACTCCAGCGGGAAAGGATACTGATGTCATAAAGCCAATGCCTATTGATAAAGCACCTTCCATAACTCCAGCTGGAAATTCTACTGATGTCATAAAACAAATCCCTATTGACAAAGCCCCTTCCATAACTTCAGTGAGAAAAGAAATAGATGCAAGTTCTGGAATTTCTCAAGCAAGCAAGCATGAACATGATTTGGTGAAGGTGAAAGTTCCTAATGAATTTCAAGGTGGGAAAACCTATGATGCGCTGCAGCCAGAGCTCAATGATAAACCCACCCCCATTACAGTCAAAACAAAAGAAGCAGATATAAATGCTAAAATGCCTCAAGCCAGCAGCGAGGTCCTTGATATCGAAAACGTGGAAGATCTTAGTAAGTTTCAATTGAAAAAGTCTAATGTTCCTGTAAAGCCAATGCCCGGTGATGAATCCTTTTCTGTGAGCAATCAAACCCAAGAAAGGCAGGATAACCAAAAATTTGCTGGAATGTTTTCTAGTGAAGCAAGTACTTTGTTTCAAACTATACCTAAAACCTCTCTTTCTGAAGACATAATTAGCACTTTTGCAAGTTCTGCTGCATGTGTCCCAAATAAAAGTGCTTCAGAGGTTGGGGCTTTCCCAAGATCTGAGTCCATTTCTACACGAGCAAATGAGTCTGGAACTAGCTTTTCGACAATGAGCAAATCAAACAGTACTTTTCCTAATAAAGCAGTTTCAACTGGGCCTTCAAATATGAATATTCTAGGAAAAGGGTCTGTGCAGTCCAGTGGGCATTTTTCAACTTCGAGTATATCATCTTCGAAGTCAGTCTCTACTGCAGGTGGAAAAATGGGTTCAGGAGGATTGAAGGATGCTTATCATGGAAAGTCAAACTTCCCAGGAGCTGTTGGTGCTTTTTGTTCTACTAATTCTCCAACTACATCTTTGTCTGCTAGTGCCATTCAGTCTGGAGCAAAAGCAAATGTTTCTTCTACTCCCTTGTCAGAAGTTTCTCGGCATACAACTGGCCAACCGATTATGCAGCAGAAATCAGAATCTTTGAAGCCGTCAAGTGCATCCAAGGCAGATGTTCAGTTGACTGGCCGACCTTCTGGAATCTCAGAGATCGAGGCTGATTTCTCTAGGGAGCTTGAAAAGGTAAAGTTTGTTTCTTGATTTTTTTTGTTTTTTGTTTTTGTCTTTGCTTACTGCTTCTGGGACTATAATTTAACTTATCTTCTTTGCATGAATTAAATAATTGACCCTCTTCTTGTGGTCATTCAATGTTTTCAGGTTTGAAGTAAGACATGGTGTTTTCTGTGTTTAACATGTTTTCTTTTGTGCTTAACTATAATGTAATTAAAAATTTGATTTTTCATTGTAGGTGAGAAAGATGGCAAAAGAAGTTGACGATATTATGTCAAATATTGAAGGAGATAGAATGGTTTCAAAAGCAAGCAATACATCCTTTAAAAAGCATTTAGTCATGAACATTGAGGATGGAATCAAGAAACTTTCAGAAAATTGCAAAGCATCCAAGGTAATTGTTAATTTTCCACTGTTCTATGCTTAGTACAATTATTTAGCCCAATATTTTCTTCCATTATCAATCAAATTTAATCTTCCAATGATAAATAGCAATTGTAGATAGAACAGTAAATGCAATCTACAATAGAAGACAGCCAAGAGCAAATAACGAGACACAAGATTTGGTCAAAGACCAGGGAAAATCCCCAAAAGGGGAAAACCCTTTGCAAATTCTTCTTCTATTTGATTGTCATCAAATGTTCAGCGGAAAGATACAATATTCCAATCCAATAATGAATCAAAGGACAACAACTTTGACCAATCAATTCAACTAACCAATATTCAATGAGAGATGGAGTCAAATTTGATCCAAAGTCAAAGTCTGCAATTTTTGAAGGTCAACAGTAGTCAAACATGCCTTAACCAGTCAACGTTCAGCAGTCAAATCAGCTTGGTCAACAGTTGAAGAATTCAGCCTTCCTTGCCGGTCAAAGTAAAGTCAAAACAGCCCCAAAAACAGCTTGGTCAAAGGAGAGACAACTTCTGGTTAAACCTGTGTTCAAACTGCAGACAAGGGTCTGCGGTCAACCCCAGTCAAACAGCCCAGAAAAGTTTGGTTCCTCCACAGAAAAATTCATCCTCCCAAGATCAAAAGTTTCCAAGTTAATGTGTGTCAAAATGGCAAGTCAAACTTGGTCAACAGCTACCCCAGCAAAAGTCAATGCAGAAATTTCAAATTGCCCTTATTCCCCTTCACACGTGTGAGCTTGGCTTCCTTACTTCAGACCTGTATGAAGTTATGAACCAATCACAAGAGGAAAGAGAAGTGAAGATGTGTTGATGTGATGTCCAAATGAGGTTGCCTTGATGTGTATTTAAATGCTTCTTTGGAGATCTAATTATGACTTTAGGTCGACCTGAACTTTTTTGTACTTGTGGGTTTTTCATTAAAAATAATATTTTTCTTTGACCAAATTAAATTCTTCCAAGGGCAAAGTGCGTCTTCTTTGGATGAGGAAGGCTATCCAAAGGAGGGAATTTGTCCCTGAGATGTCAAATTAACAGTAATTACTCAAGATTCACATGCCATAATTTCTTAGGAATATGAAATTCTCTCTCTCTCTCTCTCCATTTGTATTCCTGTGTATATGAAATCTAAATTCCTATACTAGCTGTCTTGTTGTAAGTTTCAAAAATGCCTTCATGATAAATCTTAGGAATAACAGAATGCCAAGCAACTGTGAATATTTCTGTGGTTAGTTTATTCCTTCTGTGCTCTTTTTAACACGTTTATGCTATTTGTCGTAAGCTCTTTTTAATAGTTGTATTGCTTGTTTATAAGTAACTGCCCGCAGGGCTGCATTTCTGTTACATACAATACCCTGGTCACAACTTAACTCTTGTAATAAATTAGATAAATAGTTTTGAGTTTATTCATCTCAGTACTGCTCTGAATAAAAACTGTCACGTTGTGCTTGTAATACACTTTGATAGTGCAGCTTAAAGACCAACTTTCAGCAATATCATTGTCAATCCTTGCTTCTTGTAAGAACATTTGAATGAAACTTCTGATTGATGCAATGCTTATTTATATTGTCAATAGGCCTCTTTGCTTAATGGCTGTGCTTTCACAAGCACTGTTGGCATTATTTGTTGTTAGTTTGGTTTATCTCTAAACAATCTCTGTATGGGCCTATATTTTGGTATATAATCTTCACACTACTTCAGGTTAGACTTTAATCGTCTCCATTGTTTGTGCTATTTTCTTCATTGCACCCTCTGCTGAAGGGAGATTATATCTAAAATGCAATGGTTGATCTCTAGTTCAATCGTTGCATCCATTGAACTTGAATAATATGGTCTAGGTATGCCAAACATTCTTTTGGAAGAACGTTTATCCTTATATTTTGTTTATGATATGAATATTTATTACTATCACGTAGGTAGTTCTGTGCCAAAGTAAATGTTCTGAAAGAAAAACTTTTTTCTCCTTTTTGATATATTATATGTAAGTTAGATGGGCAAGAAAGAAGAAGAAATGTGACTACATGTAAATTGATGATGCCTCTAAAATATTTGATTTTTAAATGCTTTACTTCAGGTGCAATGTCTAACAATCTGACATTTTCTTTTATGCAGGAAAGATTGGAGGAGCAGTTTCTTAATACACAAAATCTTCGTGACAAGACCATGCAAGGTTGGGTTTCTCATATAAGATATGCTTTGGTGATGATATTGAGTGCCTTTTCTTCCTGCATGCGAAATAATTCTTCTTTTTTTCAGAGGTAGATATCAGAAAATGTGGTCGCCTATGAAGCCTTAAAGTAGAACTATTTAATTACTAATGCTAAATTGTGCATTACCCTAACTACTTTGTTTCTGGTTGGGACATTATTAACAAAATCCCAAACCCCTTGTTTCTCCAACACCACTGCTATCCTTTCACGCCATTAACAAAATTTGCACGCACCACCCAATCTGTCTTCAAATCTGAGACCCTGATATGCCATCTTGACAAATCGAATTGTTGAATATAAATCACACCACCGGAAACAGTGTGCGTTGCCCAGAAAACATAATGGCCAGATTGATCTCATAAACTCGCTCCCTCTGAATCGTAGAATCTGCTCTTGAAGATAAAATCTGTGCTTGGTTTTCAATAAAAAACTGAGCTCTGATACCATTTTAGATTTCCTTAAAACTCAGTAAACTGATTCACAATTTTCTAAGTGTAAAAACCAGAATTACAAATAACTGCATTATGGAAACTTGAATCACAAATACATTGAGTTTTCTAATTTGACATGCATAGCGGAAAATAAAAGAAGACAAACACATCAACGCATAGAACACATATACTCAGGAAACCCCAACCTCGGGGAAAACCTGCAACGCTGTGTGCCTTTTATTTTTCTTTAGTAAAATGATTTTTCTTCGTGAATTTTACAGCAAGGGAAACTTCCCTTTTATCATAGGAAAACACTTGATCACCCACCAAATAAATCGATACCCTTTCCTGCACGCTCAATCTGCAAATCTTTTGTGGAGATCAACTAATCAGTAATCTGTCCACTCGTGTGAGCACAAGTCTCCTCTTCTGCACACACATGCAAATAGAAAGACTGTGCTGGGGTTATAAGAGCCTGACCCTCACTCAATTTCTTCTACTCAGATGCTGAGCACTGCAATCTGCTGAAACTTCCTTCGCTGGTATGACACACTCTGCTTGTGCTCAACTGACTTGCCACCAACTCGCTCTATCTCCTCTCATAATTTTGATCTCAACCCTAATCTCCTTTTCAACAGATGAGATTAAATTGTGATCAAGGGAACGGCTAAGATTAAATCACAAGTTAACTTAGGAAACTTTAATTTTCCCTAAGTCTATCTTTAGGAAATAGTTAAATAATTAATATATTGCTGAGGTGGCTGTCTTGTGGGTTCTTCCGCTAGCCTTAGCACCTAGGCAAGCAAAACCCTTACTTCTCTACTCCAATCAACAGGTTTTAGTTCGTTTTCAAGGAATATGGTGAAAGTGGAATGCCTTCCTTGTCTTGATCAATTGATTATGAGTTATGGACCTAGTTTCTGTGCTATCATCAAGAGAGGATTAAATTGTTATCATTCTATAACAGCCAGTTATTAATGCACTTATATTCTACAAAATAGGTGAAGAATATCACTTTTCAAGATTTTTACTTCGTATTATTACATGTAAGGTAGACTATAAGAGAATAGTTTTTTTCAAGACTTTTGAATTTTTTGCAAAGGTTTGTTTTAATGAATTTTCATTTCTGTTAGCTTAGTCAATGTAGTCTTTATGCCTTTCTTAGGTGAAAGCACTGAACTTTGTAATCTGATTTTTCTCCGTGTTATTAAATGTAAGGTAAACTATAAGAGATTTGTCTTTCATGAAATTTTTAGCTGTTGCAAAGATTTGTTTGAATGGATTTTGATTTCTATTAGGTTTGTCATTATGGTTTTCTTTATGCCTCTTTCAAGTGATAGTGATGAATAGTGTGATTTGTTTCCTTGCATTTTGTTAGTGGATGCATGGCGAATTTACATGCAAAGCATTATGAAGCAAGCTACAGATATCCAATATCAATATCTACGGAGTCGTCAAAAGTTGAATCCCGAGCTGGAGACAAAGCGCCAACGGATATTGAAAGAAGACCGGGTTGGGCCATGAATTCTTATAATTATTCTTAATCTAATTTTCTATTTGTAAATTGGCCTTCTGGAAACCTTTTTTCTTTCTAAATCAATGTGTTTAATATTTTGTATCTTTTTCCTTTTTCTAATTTTAAGTTTATTGTTTTACAGAGGTTAAAGCGCCAAATTATAGACTTGGAAGGGCACCTTCAAAACCTTGAGATCAATAATCTTGAAGAGCAACATGATGGGGCAGGTAGAAGGCATCCAAAGCAATTACAAAATGCAAGGTATGATGCTTGAATCCAGGAAGCATTTGTTCTTTTAGAGTCTCTTCACATTTGACTCCAAAAATGAAATTGTTTGCATGCATTCCTTCTTGTAAGGATTAATCAACATAGGACATGCCTGTTAGGCATAAATATTGCTATAATATGGGTGGATTCCATCTTTCCTTGTGTCATATTGGTATTTTTGTTAATTGTTGAATGTATTATGAAAATATGCTTTTTAAACTTAGGTTCTATCAAGTGAAGTAGGAAGAGATATCTGGTTCCTTTGATCACTCACTCATCAACACCACTCAGAACCCTATTGGCCCTACCCTCTAGGATGGATTGAACATAGCTGTTGTACGCCTCAAACTAGCAGTTTAAGTTGTAAAGCCATAAAACACAAGTGCAACATTAGGGGAACTAAAAAGGGTTGTTCAAACTCAATGCCATCACAACAATGTCTTGTCTTCTCTTACTTTTGGCTGGCTCTCTTTTGGCATAGGGGGGCATCTCTAAGTATAAGATTATCTTTGGAAATCGAAAGTATGGTGGACTGAGAATATGCCTATCCAACGTGGGAAAATTGAGTCTAGAGGAATACTAATAGGGCTCAGGTAAGGTGAATGGAGTAGTGAGTGCTGTTATAACATGGAAAAACTCATCTATGAATGCTGTGACAGATTGCTGGAAACTGATAATATGTAGGATCTTCCAAAGATAATCTACTTTTGTGCGTGCATTAAGCAAGGGTGATTCTACTACAAATTGAAAATATGCCATATTTCTCAAGGATATGACACCAGCAAGATTATTCAGCTTGATGGTGAAAACAACAAAGGAAATGGCTAGGAATCACGTCAACCCAAAACCCTTATCCAATGACAAAGCTGCCCTAAAATGAAACCCCCACTACAACAGAACTTTTGTGGATTTCCAGCAATGAGCAATATGATTTAACAAGATATTTAACTAGGCTCAAAGATTTTTTTACGTAATCCAACCGTGCATTGCAAATGAGAGGTCTTCTCTTTATATCACGTTTAGGCCAAACCTCTCTTACAGTAAAATATGTCAAGTGGATTCTATATCTAGTTCCTTTTAGAGAAATAATGTATGAGCAAGCTTCTGGTGCCATGTGTCAACCTCTCTTGCAAGGTACCCTCCTGAGTTATACTGCGTAGGAAGTGGTCCCAACATCTCCTTAACTTGTTCTTGGTGTTTTTGCATTTCTCCGAGCTTGGGAATTCTTTCAAAACATCCCCGATTCATTGGGAACAGCTTTGGGATCGTGGGAGTATTCTGTAAACTTCTAGTTTATGAAAATGAGAGCTTGGGAGCAGTTCCCTCGGTGTTTCCTTTGTACTAAGTCTTTGTGTTGGCAGAAATTTAGTAAAGTTCAGTCCACAATTCACCTTTGGACCTACATGCCATTTGATAATTTATTTTTAGCCTGTTTTTATGTGGCTTGGGGAGAGAGATATTAGTGCAATATGCTGTTGTGGGAGCCCTTTGTGGCTGTCCAATGTGCCTATGTGTCATTTATCTATTGTAATTGCTGGAACCGTTACCGAGTGGGGAGATTACCTTTGCACATTAGTCTATGGAAGAATCTCTATCAATCATGGTTTGCCTAGAGGTGAATTCGACATCAAGAGAATTGACCAGAGATTGAAGGTTCAGTTATGGGAATCGATGCCGAGTTGGGGGGTGGGGGAGATGCTTTTGTGCATTAGTCTATGAAAGAGTTTCTGTCATTCACAGGGACTCAGGGAGATTGAAGCTTAGGCCAATGTTGGGAGAATTTCCCCGAAACTAAAGGCTAAGTTATCGGAGTAGTGATCCTGTGCATATTTGAAAACAATCTTTTTTTAGAATGATGTTCTTTTGTAATAAGTGTATGTGCTTTATAATTGTAACTTGTTACGTAAGTGATAGTATAAACTGATATATTATTTTATATATTTAAAATTTTAACATATTTATTATTTATATAAATCATATTTATATTAAAACATTATGTGATTTAGATATCTTAAAAATAATTGTTTATATAAATTATTTAATTGAAAATTTCATATATATTTAATTAATGTTATAACTTTTAATTTGATACTTGCTATCACAACCATTTCTACTCAACTACAAAATACATGCATAATAATGTTGTTAAATGACTATCTATATTTATTATTATCTATGAAAGTTAAGTTGTAAAATTTAGATTTTTTAACTATTTATTGTTATTTTAAAATATAATTTTGGTACTCCCATGCCCCCTTTTTCCTATAAATTTAGGTGAAATTTCTATCCTTCCAGATGCTTGTATCCACATTCCCAATATTCTGACATTCTCAAAGCTCATGCAACATAGGTAATACTTCTTTTGATCAAACATTATTGTTCCTTGCTATATGTCTTTATGTTCCTTGGAATTATGACTCAATGCCATGTCCCTCATGTGGGTAGGGCACTCCCTAATATATGTGTCAATGTTCCCTTGAAGAGAGGATCTCCTTGATTCATATGCAAAACCATGGGTAATGATTGTTCTAACAACTTCTCAGAGAAAGTGCACCCTAGAATTGTGTGCAAGGAGGGTTTTTGACCACATAAATACTGAATTATTTGTCCAAAAATAGACTTCTTGGATAGATGTGAAAAGGTATTATGCCATCTTAATAAATGTGCCAAAGTGCAATGATCAAGGGAGTTCTCTCCTAGATGAGGGAGTCAACAACTTTTAGATTCCAAAACAATGCCAATGGTAACATATGAACTGCAGTGCTCGTCAAACCAATCTCATGGATTGGTGTCCAAATTTGGGCTTTGGTTGTTAAAACAACTAGCTTATACCTAATGCACCCTCATTGAATATGCCAGTAAGTTTAACACCATGTGCATTTGACCAAACCAACTCCAATAACCCTCAAAGAATGTAACCACTTTAGAGAAGTCTGTATGGTGGAGTACTCAAGAAAATATTTGATTCCTTCGAGAAACAATGATGAATGCCAAGGTAAGGTAAGCACCCTCTGAATTTCTCTCGTGGAAAACCCTTGTTGCACACCTTTCCCCTTCTCTTCAATCTTTGAGTGCGAGGATTAGGTCCTAAGTCTCACTTGAGATCGATGGTAGAAATTAGATCTAAGTCATTTAATAATTTAATTATTTATCCTTAGAAACTTGGCTTAATAGTCAATAATAAATATTAACTAATTTAATAATTAATATAGTTTTGCTAAGTTAAACTTAGGAAAGAAATCATAACAATCACTTACTCCTCTCAAGTAAGCACCTAAAGAGGTAATCTAACATCTTTTGCATGCTAGACATTGTGTAGAAAATTTTAGTGTGCTGTAGCCCCTCCAGTTTCAGTTTGTTTTACACATTTTTTTTAATGCCCAACCCCATGATACATTTGCATTTAAAACATGAATATAAAATTCAAGAGAAACACTGCTAGGTTACTACTACTTTCTCCTTTTTCACTTTCAGCTGATAAAATAATTTAGCAAACACACAAATTTAAGACACTAATTTTTGGTCAATCTCAGACCCTGGAAAAACCCTTATGGGGAAAACCAGTTTGAAGGAGGATTTTATTTGCTTATCTCAGAGAATTTATGACAGCATTAATTACACATCAATGTACTTATCTCTTCCCTTGAAACTTGAGCTAATCTCCTAGAAAATCAAATTGCTGCTCAGAAATTTGTGCATATTTCAGACCCATTTTCTTCCTCATACTGCATGCCACAGGTCTGCAATTAATGCCTCAAATGTCGGTCCTGTGCTAAGCAATTATTAGCCTAAATTTATGCACTAGAAACTTCTGCAATTCCCCCTCGAACTGCATGCTCAACAGACTGCTTCATTAACCTCGATTTCTGCACTGTTGCAGCCTTAAAAGTTAAAACTTGTGCCTCAGACTCGATTTTATCTCCTCAAAAAGCAGGCTTGTCAGACCACACTAAATGCTGCTAGACCCCCTCGAAAAATGTGTTGAAACTCTGCCTGCAACTTCTGGGAATGCGTACCATTGTTTCAGCCTGAAATTGCATGCCAGTGCTCCTTGGGATTTGAGCTACAGCATTTTCTCCTTTCTGTAAGTCTCATCTTAAGCAAACAATCTCTGTTATCAAAGCCTCCTTGCTTTCTCCTCTCCTACTTGCTCTTCTCCAACACTTGCACATGAAGAAAATGAGTTCACTTTTGCCTTTTCTCATCCTTTTTAGTCTCATAATGATGAGATAACCATATCCCTAACATCAAGGGCTGAGATTAGATCTCAGCTCTTCTTGATCAAGGGTGGAGATCTAATCTCCCGTTGACCCCCTCTTATGTCTCTCCCTTTATTAATGAACCTCCCTAGACACTTTATGACTTGTTTTTGTACCTTGTACTTTTTTTCTCATAAAGTCACTTTAAAAACATAAAGTAACTTTAATATAATAAAATACCATGTACTTTTTGTACCTCATAAAGTGACTAAAAGGTCACATGACTTTAATAACTCATAAAGTCACACTAAAAAGTGGGTTTCATGTGTTTTCCTAGGCCAAAGGCATAAAGCACTAGGAAACACCTCCTTGGTACCTTTTTCTCAACACTCCCTCTTACAAAGGAAGTTGTTTCTCATCACTCCCATCTTGTCCTTGAAATAGACATGCTTGCCCCTTGGCAAGGACTTGGTGAGAATGTTTGCAATTTGATCTCTATGTGCTTTCATTGATCTTGAAATACTGGATTCTTCGTGAGTTTAATACAACTCTGATTATCATAGTATATCGTAGTTGGTTTTAGCCTTTGACCAAATAAGTCACACAAAATCTTGCGAAGCCAAATAGCCTCGTAATTAGCTTGTCTAGCTGCAATGTACTCTGCCTCTGCGGAACTCAGTGCCACTGATCTCTGCTTCTTGCTAAACCACAGCACCGTTGCCGAACCCACATGAAACAACACCCAGATGTACTCTTCCTATCACTAGCACTGCCTGCCTAGTCTGAGTCTGTACAACCTGTCAACTTGACTCCACCCCTTTGGACATAGTCTAGTCCATAGTCCACTGTACCTCGTATGTACCATAACACATGTTTTGTAGCACTTAGTGCACCCTCCTAGGATCCGTCATAAATTGATTGAACGTGTTGACTGTGAAACAAATATCTAGTCTAGTGTTGACCAGATACATCAACGAACCGCTCAACTGACGGTATAATGTGGGGTTCACCAGCTTGGAATTAGAATCATGCAGCTTATTCTAGTTGGTGATCATCATAGTAGCTATAAGCCTTCAATCCTCCATATGAAATCTCCTCAATATGTCTCTTGCAGATCTGCCTTGGTCAACGAAGATATGCCCATCCTCCTGCCGAACCTCCAACCACATAAAATAGTGCATCAATCCCAGATCAGTCATGTCAAACTTTGAAGCAAGATCTCTCTTGCAGTGTTGTATGAGTCTCTCCTCTCTTGTAATAAACAAATCATCCACATATATGATTAGAATGAGTGGATCCTCGCCAACCATAATGAAATATAGTTTCAGATCTGCATCACTCTTTTGGAAACCCATTTGTTGCAGTGAGCATTAATCCTCTCATACAATGCTCTCGACGCTTGCTTTAGGCCATAGAGGGCTTTCTTAAGCCTAGACACATGAGATTCTCTCCTATGTACCTCAACGCACTGTGACTACTCAATGTAAACCTCCTCTTGTATGACCCCATTGAGAAAGGCGGTCTTCACATCCATTTGGTGGATCCTCCAAGCCATTTTAGCTGCTATGGAGATCATTGCTCTAATCGAGGTATATTGAGCAACTGGTGTGAATGTCTCCTGATTGTCAACTTCCTCTACCTGTGAGAACACCTGTGCCGTGAATCAGATCTATAAAAGAGGAGGAGGAGGTCATTTGGAGACATCTTGGATTTGTGTATTGTCTTTGTGGTGAGGTTTTGAGAACCTGGTTCTCTACTTCAGCAGTAGCCCCAAGACAGAAACCCTCAGGTGATTCAGTGAGAGTGGGCGAGCACCCATTGGAGACTTCTGCCTTGCCTCAATGGGAGGTTTACCACACAGTGGTAAATGACCGTGTGGGCCTGGAGGGGACAGACATGACTTTCAACCTCACTGCTAAGGCTGTCCATCATGGTTAGGGCTGATGGCAGGCTTGCCACGCCATATGATTCCACAAGCCCAACTATAAGCATGTGGGTCCATGGGGCCTGCTATCAACCTAGTCTTGAAGGTTAGGGCAGAAGGAGAACTAACTTGCCAAGTTCAAGTGATACCACAAGGTCTCTCGTATCAACATGCGGGTCCATGGGGCTGTCTCCTCCACCCAGCCATTGACCTTGGTCAATGACTGTCCCTGGGACTGTCCCGGCTTGGGGAGATTGCTCTCTAGTTTTCTCTTTCTCTAAAGAGTGTCACTGTGGGCTTATTCCCCTTAAAATCCCTTTTTCCTTGGGAAAATCCTTAAATCCTAACCAAAAACCCATTTTCCCTTGGAAACACTCATATTTCATATTAATTCCCAAACTCTAGCCTTATCCCAAAGTCCCTTTGTATATTCCTCTATCTGCATTTCCATTGTTATACATTGAAACTTAGCCAAAATCCCTTTTAAATTCCAAAACTCTAGCCAAAATGTCCATTTGATATATAAACTCTAGCTGTTTTCCCATATTATTAAACATGCCCACATACCTTGTGTAATACATTGTATATAAACCCACTACCCTGAGGCATAAACTGGGCCTGGATCATCCCGTAGCCCGCAATCAGCGTATATGACATGAAACTGTAAAACAACGCTCCTCACCCCTCCTTGATTGCGATATTCTGCATCCCGCATTAAGTCCCATCCCACAATAACTCCCGCAGTGATAAGTCTCGCAACAATTAATTCCCCTAGCTATGTAATCCCAGCCCTCGATGATCACATCAACTTTGAGTTCCTCCCTCGCAAGGTTTTCCTCCCGGTTGCGGTTGTGGTGTGGAAAGCCCCAGACGGATGTGATAAATTATAAAGTTCTTAAATAAAGTATCACGTCCAGTCCATTGGCCAAGCACTATGGAACAGGGTAAAGTCCTTCGTCCCAGATGCGATTGCGATAAGCCCTCGGGATGCGATACCTTATGTATTGCAGTATTTAATTTTCAGGTCTGCATTTTTTGTAAAACATGGAAAATCAGTGTAAAAGTCCCTTCTCTGTATTGCGATTGTGATACGACATAGGCCCGTCCCGGATGCAATTGCAATAAGGATCAACGCCAGAGGAAGAATCGGTCCCCTTGGCTCACTTTTAATAGAAAACAACAGTAAAAGGGAGCCAACATTGCACATTCATTACAATAGTTTTCAGAACCGAATGCAGAAAAAATGGAACAACAATGTAGTTCATCAGTCAGCAGGACTAACAAAAGTGTTTATTCAAGGCCTCAGTTACACTAGAATGCCCAGAACAACACCAGAGCACAACCCAAGGATATATTTAACAGTTTCGAACTATTTTTATGAATTTTTGTAATAAATATTGAAATCTGTTTCAAGATATTTTTCTATAAACCATTGTATAAATACTTAATATTTCAAAGTATTAGGGGTTGGACATCAGAGAGTGAAAGGCTTGTAGCTTGTATTCATCATCTTTGTATAGGAAATCAAATGCCAATTGCAGCGATTATTTAGGAATTCTTGTGGTATGAGTTTATGATAATATTTTTCTTTTGTTAATATCTTATATGAATGATAATTTCATCTCCTTTCCATATCTATGCTTTTTTGTGATTTTCCTAAGAGGTTTTAAACGTAATTCTTAAGCTTAAGCTCTGCTTTGTTAGGAAATTCATGTTTATGTTATCTATCTTCCGACAAATGAATTCATGCTTGCCATGCTCATTTTGAACCTTTGCTTTTCCACCCTACACTACATCAACAAAACCCTAAATTATCACAAAGGCATACCTACCCTGCTCCTCTTTATCTCTTGTCACTGAACCCTTGAGACCTGACCTAGTTCTTTGATTTTGACTCCTGATCTAGCAAAACTCTAAATTTCAAAACCCTAGAGCTAAAACATACCTAGCCTAATATCTTTTTCCCACTTTAGTCATATTTGGCTGTGAGCTTTATAGAGAGAGCCCTCTCTAGTTTAGCAGGGCTAGCTTCTGAAACCTAAGTGGTTTGAGGTTACCTCCTTCGATCTCCTTTCTCAGCATTGGGATATTGTGGAGGACAACAACATCGAGACTTTCCCTTTGAAATCCAAACTGTTGTTCTTGTGATTAGCCCTTAAACTTCTTCCTTCTTCCTTCATCATCTGTCCAGTTCTTTCTGTGATTACATCCGAACTCATCACTATAACTATCCATCCAAATACAAAGAGGTCCGAACTTGTATCCCTGTGGAGATTCGAACTTGTACACTGCCACTGTTCACCCGAAACTTTAGAGAGATGTCCAGAAATCTGTCTCTGTGGAATAGGACGAGGTCCTTATATATAGTAGTTTGTTTGTCATAAATAAGCCGACATGAATTATGAATTGTTATGTCTATATTTAGGTGAGTCGACATGATCTTTTACTTCATCTTGAGGCCGACATGAAGAGGAGAAACATGTGATTGCCTTTGGAGGGCTTCATGACCATTCTATAGACTCATTTACATTTGTAACATGCCCAACAAGGGTTCTCCATACATGACATTGACTCTTTTGACAATTCCTAAAGGCTCACAATGGTAGCCATCTAAAAATAAAATCCCTTGCTCATGAAACCCATGAAGCAAGCCTTACAATAATAATTTTATTTTCTTCTTTACATCATTTACAAAAACCACAATTACATGTTGTTGTCGCACATAATGTCTAGGTGTCGCGACAACAACTCAGATCAAGGCCTGTCACCCTAATCCCTAATCTCTTTGTGTCTCCCTACAACAAGCTAAGGGGGGTAGATCCTACGAAAATGGAATGAAAGAGAACTAGTTGGGAACCAACCAGTTCAGGAGACACAGTGAAGCGACCAAGTACTTGATTAAGATTTAGCAAGACATATATGATTTGATTAGATTTAAATGATTGATACCAATGCCTTATGGAGTCAACAATCTTTCTAGGAAATTTAGGACCAAGTAATTGATTAACAACTGCTGCTTGGATGAATAACTATTTTATATGAAATGCAGAGCCTAAAACTAATGTGAGATGCAAGAGTCTTGGTCAATTTGAGTTAAATGACTATTTAAGGTTTAACCCTTTGATCCTTACTATATTGAGCTTGATTTCGTAGTAATTGGTAGAGGGAAGATAAGGTGAAGCACACTAAAGTGTGATTAACGATACCTCTCTTGAAAATGTAACATACCCGGTGCCTCCAACGCTGCATAGAGCTGTGGCTTTGACCACTGCAAGGTCACCATTTTAAGTACTATTAAATGCAGATTTTTCAAGCAAAGATGGATGGGTACCTCTCTATCGACCAAGCTTATGTTTGGAAGTAAAATTTAATTATGCACAACTAACTTAATATGCAAATGCACGATATGGTTGGAAGATGAGATGAATTTAGATTAAAGGATGAAAAGCGCTTATGTCGCGATCTATCAAAGCTCTCAATCATCAAAATGAAATGTTCACTTCACTAGACAAATATTGAATGATAACATTCTTAGCAATGTCACAATTAAACCACAAGCTTACTTCATATCTTTTTAATACAATTATAGCTCAAAGAGAACAAAAGCTTCTTCACAACTTAATATCAATGCCAACCTAAGTTACCTGACACAGGGATGTGGGATTCGAGTGTCGGATACGGACACGTTGACCCTCTGGAATAGGACACGTTCAGATACGTTATATATATATATATATATAATATATATATATATATTAATAATATTAAATTAGATATTCTTACACACATTCTCATTCATGATACCAATTCATCGATTCAAACATAGATCTTCATCTAGATGTAAGTTTTACAAAGTAACATTATGCATACAAAATTACAAATACAATTGTGACATAAATGATAAATGATAAATTATAAATTTATAATACATATTCAATTCATCAATGATCCAATAGGAGAAAGACAAGATAGTAAGATAAAGATATTGTAGTTTTCTCATTAAGTCATGAAAATCAAAATGTGTTACTGTTTACATAGGTAGTGCAATGCTAGTGGAAAATAGCAAATACAAAACAACTACAACTACAAGTCTACAAGTATACAAGCCTCAGGGCAGTAGGTAGCTCATGACTCATGAGTCATCAGTCCTCATAGTCATCATCAAAATCAGCATCACTGTGCTCATCATCATGGTCACCACTGCTCTCCTTTGCTGCATCCTCCTCCTCTATATCGAAAGTCATCTTTGCATCTGCTGGTATGGAGGATGATTCCTCTATAGTGTCACCATCATCAAATCTGATAGGCTCTATCACTTACCTGTTGCTTGAATCTCCTTGAAAATGCTCCCACACCCTTTGTGCCTTGCTCCCAAACACCCACAACAAATACATAGCAAACTAAACAAGTGAATGTGCAAATAGAATGGGGAAATATGCCTTTATAACACCGTGCTGGTTCTTGATTTCTGGATTTGTTTCCAAAAATCGAGACACCTTCTAGATTTGAAGTGTCCTGATCGGTACACGTTCCGAATTTAAAGTGTCTCGATCGGACATGACGTGTGCTGATTTTCGAACACGAATCCGCCCGAATCGTGTCTGATTCGCTGTATTCGGGATAGGTAGGGCCTAGGGGACGAATCCAGTTTCAAAGATGTCAACAGAGAGACGCTAAACTACTCAATCTAGGAAACAAAAGATATGCAATTTATCACAATTCCATGAAAGAATACCTAACAATTACTTGAAAAATTCGTCAAGAAATATCCAATAATTCAAGCAATTAACACCATGTTTAAAGTTAATTAACGACGAGCAATTTCAATAAATGTTAAGCATAAAATGATGCTCAAAACCTTAGCATGCAAAATACTTTAGCAATTAAATTTCGAAAATCTAAATACCATGAAGAACCAGGAAACTCAAATGCTAAGCAATTCAAATAATTGTAGAATAAAAATGATTTTTCTCAACTAACCCCAATCCAGGAAAAAGTTATGCTTTCCTATAGTCAATCTTTAGAGATGATTTAAAAAATTATTTAAACGTGTTTGACTATAGAGAAATTAAAAATTTTAATACCACAAAATTTTCCCTTTAAATTTTAAAGTCCCAAAACCCCTGACACAAAAAACCCCAAGAAGGAATTTTAGATTAAAAATTTAATTATTCCTTAGGCAAATTTTAGTGTGCTAAGTTTTATGAAAAAAATTGATGTGGCAAATGATCGAAGTTTTTTAATTTGACAAAAGTGAAAAATCAAAAGGCTTCATAAATTAAATTTTTAATGGGCCAAAGGCCACATAAAAATTAAATTTTTAATGTGAAAGCACAAAGTGTTCTTTTGATTTAATTCTTTAGAAATATTGAAGTCAGATTGAAAAAATGGAAATGAAAATTTTAAAATTTTTGTTTTTGTATCAAACAAAATCAAAGTGTCATAAAAAAATATCAAAACAAAAGGTAAAAGGAAAAATAAGAAAATGAATTTCGATTCCTAAAAAAAAAAATCAAAATCACATACGTAAAAAAAAATTAAAATCAAAATTTTAGAGATTTTCTTTTAATAAAAATCAAAACAAAACATAAAATGTGAAAAGCAAACCTAAAAAAAATTGAATAATGTTATTTTATGAAAATCTAACCCTAATGAAGTCTAAACAAAACAAAGTAAAACTAAAAATAAGAAAGGGAAATCATTGTGGCAGGCTCGATGGTGGTCGCAAGGAGGAGTAGCTAGATCGTTGCAGGTTGAAGGAGCAGTGATAGGCTTGATGGAGGAGAAAACGGGAAAGGGAGGCCGACAGGAGTGAGTTGAGGTAGCTAGCTTGGATGTAGGTTCGACGACAACAGCGAGGGAGAGGGAACGAAAGAGCTCGGGCAACGAGGATGCATGTTGAGCAACGATGAAGGAAGACGCAGGCAGCGACAAAGTGAGCCGAGGCAACAAGATGAAGCAAGGGAACACGTAAGGGTTTGCAGAGAGAGATAACCAGTCGAGGGAGAAATGAAAAACGCAGAAATGAGAAGTAGAGAAATGGATAAACAAAGAGAAAAAATGCAGCAGCAAAAGAGAAACGCAGAGGAGAAGGGTTAGCAGCAAATGGAAATTTGGGCAACAGATGGAAGGAGAAAAAAGTAGAGGATAAGTCTGCAATTTCAGAGAAAAGAAAGAAAAACACAGATAGAGGGAGCAACAAAATTTTAAAGGGGTCCATGGCAGCAGAGTGTAGCTACACAACCTTAAAAATGTTTCCAGAAATTTGTATTTTTTAAAATGATATATTCTTGCTTCAAATTCTCTCAGGAAAACTCATGAAATCCCCAGATCTAAGTTTTGAAACCCTCAGACTGTAAAAACCTTTGAACAATGTCCCTGCAAAATGCTATTGAGGCCACATCTTACACTCTAGGGTTTAGATCTGGCTTCAAATAAATTTTTTCCTTCAAATCTGCACCTGCAAAAAATGAAAACAAAAATACCCAGAACTCAACTATACAAAAAGAAATAAAAACCCTAGAAACCCAAGTTAGAATTTTTTTCCAGATTTATATAAAAGATTTACAGATCTATGCACAAAGGTGGTATATCTATTAGATCTAAAGAGTATGAGTCCAACTCCTCTCCCAGATCCGATAATCTAAGGCTCTCAATAGCCAGATCTATCAAATTTTCCACAAATTTTAAAAGATTTTGAACTTTTTAGAGAGGTATTAGCCCAAAAACACCTTGCAAAGAAAATTTAATCCTAAGATAAGTCTTGGAGCTTATATGAGGTAGGCTCTTTGGAAAATGTATGTTGAGAGTTTGCTAGTCCAATCGAGGACTATTCCCAAATGCTCAACGAAAATTTGAGAGATCTGGACCTGCAAACACTAAATCAACCATCAAACCAAGTAGAGAAATAGAACAACAATGAAATTCCGAAGAAATAGAGACCTTGCTACTTTGATCAAAATTAAAAATGTTACCCTAGATCCAACAAACTGAATAAGATACATGTATTCAAATTATTCTAAAAGAGCTATTGATTGATAGTTTTCACATAACAATAAGAAGAAATTAAAACAATATTACCATAATTCCATGAAGAGGAACACCACCGCACGTTGAAACTCCAAAGAATTTTGCATTAATTTCGAAAAAGTATACAAGAGAGCTTGAGAGCTTACTACATAATTCAAAGATCCACTGAAAAGATAGGGTGCAACTGACCTTTAATTTATAGGTAAAATCTCCAATGACTAGTTGGCTTGATCCCTGTGAAATTAATCTCAACTGTTCATAAAAATTTAACTAATTTCTAATCACCACCATCAAAATTATTTAATTTTTGAGGGAAGATCGATTTTATCATTTAATTGATTTTTAATTAACTCAAAATTAATTATTTTCAGTTAATTTCCTCAAAATTTTGACTTTGACTTAACCACCAAGGCCCAAGGGTCCAAAATTTCTTGATTTCCTCAATATTCCCTTGGCCAGGGACCTCCAAAAATTAACTTATTTAAGACCCACGAATTTCACCTTTGGAGAATTTAATTTTACCTAGGACACAAAATTAAATAAATTTCTGGCTTAAGATTTAAATTTAATTTTGCCAGAAAATTTAATTAATTAACTGATCAGGGGAATAATAATTTTTCCAACCCTATAATACTTATTAGCAATGGTGTCTAATTATGAGGAACCATGCACTAAATATTTTTTACATGAAGATTTTACAATTTTAATACATGAAGGGGGAAAACTCGCTTGTTATAGACCCTAAAGAAATACCTATTTTTGCGACACAAAATATAATCCAATAGACCAAGTGACTTGTAATAAAATAATCTAGCCAATTAGCTAAGATTATTCCCAAATCACTTTTATATAGACTCGATCTAAAACACTAGGACTCGCCTAAGATCTTAGCGACAAAATCCACCCTAGCTTTGGGGTGAGGGTAGAGGGACAAATTCTGCTAATCATTTGTGTCTAAAGACACAAATGAATCAGTGAGACAAAAAACCCAGTGTTCCACGGGGACGCGTCCCCCAGGGTCGGGTGCGCGTACCCCTCACACCCCACGCACCCGGGACTGGGAGTCTCTTGGGGGTGCGTTTCCCCACGCACCCTTTTTGGGGAGTCTTGGGGAGACGCAAGGGGGTGCGTTTCCCCAGTGTGGGAGTCTAGACTCCCCAAGACTCCCCAAAAAGGCTGCTTCTGGGCGTCACCCTTTAATGTGGGAGTCTAGACTCCCCAAAAAGGGTGCACCTGGGCGTCCCCCTTTAAATTTGTCTAATAAGACTTAAAAATCAAAAATTCAAAAATCAAAACCATTAAATTCTTTTTTTTAAAACTAAAATTAAAACTAAATAACTAAAACTTAAAAGTCTAAAAAAAAAAATTAAAATTAAAACTAAATAACTAAAACTTAAAAGCCTAAACCTAAAAGTCATGAAAGGCAAAACTTAAACTTAAAAGCCTAAACCTAAAAGTCATGAAAGGCAAAACTTAAAGTTAAAAGCTCATTTCATTTCAACCCAAAGTTATATAAATTTAGTGTTCAAACTTTGAAAATATAGTATATACTAGTATGTTTTGCTTTCAATTTAGATTCTAGAATGATGAATGATGAATTTAGTTTTTAAATCAATCTAGATTGTAGAATGATGA
The DNA here is from genome assembly GCA_000404065.3 of Pinus taeda. Lineage (NCBI taxonomy): Eukaryota > Viridiplantae > Streptophyta > Pinopsida > Pinales > Pinaceae > Pinus > Pinus taeda. The sequence continues at coordinate 18,998 of APFE031605735.1, read as the reverse complement.
ACCATTGAATGATGAATGATATTGATCAATGTATTTGAATATTTTATTATTGATTTTTATTTTTGTTTTCGAATCTCATGGTATGTATGAAATAATAATTAATTCAATAATGAGACTTGTCACTTGAGTATGTCATATGAATGATGTATGTATCAAAATGAATGATGAGGATGGAATCAATGATTTAAATTTCAATGTGTCTATTTAATATTTTTATGCTTTCATTATTGAATAGTGAACAATGAATATGAACTTGAATTATATATATATATATATATATATACCTCGACGACTCCCCGCACCCTCGAAATTTCCCTAAAATTTGAGGGTACTCCCACATGTCCCCCTTGTGCGTCTCCCCGCACCCGCGTCTTCCCGCACCGGAGTCTTGGTGGAACATTGAAAAAACCTCCTAGAATGGAGGTTGTCACCAAAACCATAGGTTTACCTAGGCCGTTACATATAGACATGGTCATACTAAGATTATTTACATTATACATATGCATAATGGGTTGACATCTTTACAAAACTGTTGACTGATGATGGAATCTTGAAAGGCGCGAACGCTCGAACATGATAGATCCCTTTTGCGAAAAAAGTGGTGTATTGCTATGAGGTCGTTGATACAGAATAGTCAACACATGTCATTATGAAGACCGAACCTAGTTACACTTTTCAACACGCCCTCTTAATTAGGGAGGTATTCATATTGGTATTTAGTCATTCTCAATTTGAAGAATTTCTCATTAGAAGAATTAGATTGGTAACCCATCTGTATGTTGAAATTTCTAAGTCTATCCATTAGAAATTGTATCTATATTCTTCTGGTTTACTTCTCCTACTTGTTAATTACAAACAAGTTATTTAAACATATAAACATCGAAATAAATACAATACAGTCTCAACCATCTACAGATCAACAACTAAAAGAAATAACAAACACACAAGGGACACCGTTATATTTGGACAACTCGTCCCTGGAAAAACCCAATGCGGGAAAATTGGTGCACCAATTTTGAGGGTTATATTATTATGCAGTATATCCTTGAGTACAATTGGGTGCCAAACTGGCTCACCTGATAGAGAAATAACCGACAGTAATACCTCTCTATTCAGAAGTAGGTATTCAGAAAAGCTACCCTAGGAAACCCTCTCCAGCAACACTGAAGCACTGCGTCAACCCTCCTGGCCTCTACGTCAGCCTTAAAACCCTCTGCGTCAGCCCGCCCTCTGAGGCACTGCGTAGCCTCTATGGCCCTCTGTGTCACTCTTGCTGCCTTCTGCATTTATGATGTAAGCCCTTCTGGCCTATGCGCAGTCCTTGCTAGCTCTGCGTGGCTCTCTTTGGCTCAATGTCTACCTCTCTCTACTTCTGCGTTGGTCTCTCGACACTATCTCTGCCTCTTTCCGTCGTACTCACTACCCCTCACTACTGATCACTGATTCAAGTTTACTTAGCAACCCCGCTCTAGTAAATCGAATGAATGATCACTCTGGTGTGTTTTCCAACTGACCCTCAAGCCTCCTCTTATACTTTTCCTGTTGGTCCTTCAACGACTGAGGTTACATCTCTAGTCAACGACTAGGATTAGATTTGGCTTGATCCATGACTTTTGGAAGCTTCTAACCTAGTTTTATATTAATACCCATTAATATTTTATTTTTCCTAAGTTTAGACTTAGGAACTCCATTATTTTTTTATTTTATTTTATTTTATTTTTTATTTTTTTATTTTTTAATTAAATATCTCCCAAACCGATTAGAATCTCATCAAACCATTTCTGTGTCTTGGAGATCTCATGTGCTTTAGCCTCTCCACCAATTTTCATGTCTAGAGCACATGCGATGCTACCCCAAATCAACACTCCTTACCGAGGACTGTGCTCTAGTAATACTCCACACTAAGTATCACTCTGATTATACGACACCGGTACCTGTGCTGATGCTAGGCCTCCCGGCCCAACATCCTCTGCACTGGTGCATCCTGTACTATTTCCCATGGCCCTGTCATTGCCACTGGTGCATTTGTATAGCAACTCCCTCTACATCTGTGCTGTTGCTGGTCCTTTCTCCCAACACTACATTTGCACTGCAACCCCCTTTCATCATGCTGCATCGTGCTATTGCATACTACTACTGCATTGCAACTTAGTTACTGAGAAGTAAGTAACTGATCCAACCAACTACTGATATCCCTATCTAGCTAGAAACACTCCTAATGCTGAAGCTCTCTCTGTCGCTAATAAGTGCTCCCTCTACTGCCTCTGCACTGCTACAACAACTCAAAAGATCTTGCACCGCTGCAAACCTCTCTGAACCATCTTGCACTGTTGCAACACTCTCCGTGCCTCTCGCACTGCTGCAGTCTGCTAGCCTCGCGCTTCTGCTGCCTGCTAGCCTCGCGCTGCCCGAGGCTCTGCACTGTAGCACTCTCTGCCGCTTCATCCACATCCGTTTCTACTGACATCCAGTAGTCCTGCTACTTCTCACTTTGGGGCTCCCGTAGCAAGGTATAATCCAAGGAGTTGGGTACCTCAAGGATCTTGCCCCTCATCACTTGTAGTCTTCCTGACTACAACTCGATGTCTCCCCACCTCTTCTCTAGAGGTACATGAGCACTCATGGCACAATCGTCATCCTCCTCTACCTCCTTTTCTGCCTTCACTAGCGTTGTCTTAGAGTTAGACGCCTCTCCCTTATTCTTCTTCCTCAGACACTGGTTTGCATAATGACCCAATTCCCCACAGTTGAAGCACTTGACCTTGGAGAGGTCCTTTTTCTTCCTCTTCTCCTGCTTTCCTACAGATGCCAGAGTTGCATCCTCTTCCTATTCCTTCTTGATCTAGACTCCTTTGCTGCTACTTCCTTTCTTGCTCAACCGTCTGATCTCGTTTTGGTGAAGAGTCGCCCACAATTCTTCCCAATCTGGAAAATTCACCTTGCCCAAAATGCTCTAGAAAAACGGTTCCCACTCCTTGGAGACTGCGTTTAGAGTGGTCCTCACCAACATCTCCTCATCCTGTGTGGCCCCTATGGAAGTTAATTGGTCCCGGATCTCCTTCAATCTCCCGAGGAAGTGATCTATCAGCTCCCCCTTCTGCATCGGGTATGACCGCAGTTGATTCTAAAGTAACATCTTCCTCTGCATGAAAGTATACTGGTACAAATTCTTCAAGGCATCCCACATTTCCTTTGCCGTCTCCTTCTCAGCAATATGTTGGACCACATGACCGTTAACCCTATCAAGGATGATACATTTTTCCTTGGCCATTGCCTCCTCGTACTTCTCATTATTAGCTGGGTCAACTGGGTTCACCACTATTCTCAAGGCGAAGGACTTGATGCGTTGGCTATCTAGAATGGATAGGATCCTGGCCTTCTAGACCACAAAGTTGGACGCCCCATTCAACTTGTCCTGATCCCTTAGCCCATTCATGGCCATCTCTCTGCCTTCTTGTCGACTCCTCCGAGTCTCTCTACTTCCCTCCAGAAGTTCTCTCTTCGACTCCTGCTGAGTCTCTCTACTTCTCGCCTAGAAGTTCTTTGCTAGACTCCCTCTGAGTCTCGATTTCCCTTATGAAAATCCTCCTACCAATTGTCAAGTCGCACCTCTTTGATCTTCTGTGCACCTGCAACACTGATCTAGATTCCTTGGCTAGAAATCCACCTCGGTAGCAACTCCCTCTACCTTGGTTTTGCCCTGTTAGGTATTGTTCTGCCCAAAGCACCCCATAAGCTTCACTCCGCACAAACTGCCCACAACTTCCTATGCCTGAACAACTGAAGAACTGAGCCTCTAGGCTTTGCACAACCCCGACACTGGAAAAAATGCTCCCTCAGCCAATTGTGTCAACCCTCCTGGTCTCTGCATGGCTCTGCGTGAGCCTCTTTTTTCCCTCCTCAGCCTTTGTGTAGCCTCTCTCTGGCCCGAATTGATGACGCAGTCCCTCTGCGTCAACCCTTCTTTTGTCGATTTCTGCAAGGAACATCTTTTGTCACTCGGGACAACTGTTTCTGTTGCAAATGCTCTACTTCAACTGATGCCTTCAGCTCTCTTGTGATCTGCAACCATCCTCTGATACCATGTTGAAATTTCTAAGTCTATCCGTTAGAAATTTTATCTGTATTCTTCTGGTTTATTTCTCCTACTTGTTAATTACAAACAAGTTATTTAAACATATAAACATCGAAATAAACACAATACAGTCTCAACCATCTACGGATCAACAGCTGAAAGAAATAGCAAACACACAAGTGACACCGTTATTTTTGGACAACTCGTTCCCGGAAAAACTCAATGTGGGAAATCGGTGCAACAATTCTGAGGGTTATATTATTATGCAGTATATCCTTGAGTTCAATTGGGTGCCAAACTGGCTCACACGACAGAGAAATAACCGGCAGTAATACCTCTCTATTCGGAAACAGGTATTCAGAAAACCTGCCCCACAAAACCCTCTCCGGCAACACTGAAGCATTGTGTCAGCCCTCCTGGCCGTTGCGTTAGCCTCAAAACCCTCTACGTCAGCCCTCTGAGGCACTGCGCAGCCTCTACGACCCTCTGCGTCACTCCTGCTGCCCTCTTCGTCACTCCTGTTGCCCTTTGCGTGGATGACGCAGGCCCTTCTGGCCTTTGTGCAATCCCTACTAGCTCTACGTGGCTCTCTCTAGCTCAACGTCTACCTCTCTCTGCTTTTGCGCTTGTCTCTCGGCACTATCTCTGCCTCCCTGCCTCGTACTCACTGCCCCTCGTTGCTGATCACTGATTCAACTTTACTTAGCAACCCCGCTTTAGTAAATCGAATGACTGATCACTCTAGTGTGTCTTCCAACTGACCCTCAAGCCTCCTCTTATACTTTTCCTGTTGGTCCTTCAATGGCCAAGATTATATCTCTAATCAACGGCTAAGATTAGAGTTGGCTTGATCCATGACTTTTGGAACCTTCTAACGTAGTTTTATATTAATATTTTATTTTTCCTAAGTTTAGATTTAGTAGCTCCACTAAAAATATTAATTATTTTAATATCTCCCAAACTGGTTAGAGTTTGATCAAACCATTTCTGGGTCTTGGATATCTCATGTGCTTTAGCCTTTCCACCAATTTTCATGGCTAGAGAACATCCGATGCTAGCCCAAATCAACACTGTATAGCATCATATCATCCAACATTGTTGCATAGCAAGGCCTTGGCTAACAACTCTATCTTTCCTCAAGATCTGAGCTCAATGCTGGCGAGACCAATGATTTATAGACACCCTAATCATTGTATCTCTTGGAACATACCCCACCCGGGTTCTCAGGGTGTTCCACCAGGACTCTTCTTATCTTGGATTCCCTAGTCCTTAAAGAATATCGTTCCTATATGACTACTCTTATCTTGGATGCCCTATCTCACCCTCAAAGAGTATCGGATGCTAGATGATTACTCAAACCTCCATTTTGTCTTCCCAAGTGAAGACCAAAATGATGTGTCTATCTCTCCCTCAATTAGGGAGGACATATCAATTCCAATAAAGGAATGTACTCATTCCTACGGAAGGATTTTACTTAAGCTCCCTCTTGGCTTAGGAATTTTTCTTCCAAGTTTCTATCAAGTAAAAAACTTGTTTCCAGGCTCCCTCTTTATTAGGGACCTACAACAACTCCTCAGGTGTTGATGATGGGACAATTAGTTGCTTGAAGAACTCCTTCCTTCGATGTCATGAATTTGTTCTTTGTCATAGAGTCTTCATCTTTTGGGACTTCTTCATAGGGCATAGACCATCTAGCACTTTCATCCATGAGTCAGTCATATCATCATTCCTTTAATCAGAAAGTGATCCATCAGTCTACATCTGGCCTTGCTTCATGTCATGCTGTTTTCTTTGGAAGGAGCTTACATCCTTCTACATGATCCTCTTGGAAGACATCCACAGTTCTTCCCTTGGCAGTCTTGCATAAGCCCATCTAAATATTTGTTCAGAAATAAGAAATGAACACTTCAATCAAAATTACTTTGTGATGGTCTTTCATCATGACATCTTCCTGTAGACATCAACATCTTGCATACATGTTGACACATCTCCCAAAGATATATATATTATCAAGGGTTTCCATCTTTTTCAGACTTCCATCAGAGTCTTCATATCTTTCTGGGAAATTTCCTAGTCAAATCTTTTTGGTCTCGGATGTTGAATGCCTTCTTCCATGGTGGCATAGTCCACAATCCCTTCCTTCTTTTCTTCACATATTTCATTCCCAAGAACTTCTAATCAGAGTTCCTCTTAATTACTGTCAACTACCTCATTTTCATATGAGGACATATTATGTTGATTTCATCTAGTGTGACCCATGCCTTCCGGCATCCTTTCATAGGAGGAGATTCCTTTACTTTGATCATGCTTCTCAAGATAGAGCAGTGATCCATGCTACCTGCAACCATACAACATGACTTTATAATATTGAATACAAGCATACATGCCTCATTTACCTTTAGGTCATCTAGGCTTCTTTCAACAACTTCCTTGATTGAAAAGAGCTTCAACCCCTTGATCTACTTCATCTCTTATGTCATCATACCATCATCCCATGAATTCCACAAGTTGGAGTTCCTGGTGAAACGCTTGCTTCATCTCTAGATTGGTGAATCTTCCGATGAATATTCCATCAGAGAATCTTGAGGATCTTGCATATTCCTATCTAGTAGATGTTTCCTTTTGATTCATGTATGATGAGACTTGTCCCGGATGACTTCTTCCTTTTTACTGGAGCTTTAAATGAGGTCACCAAGAGCTATATCCTTCATAGTTGATTATCAAACATCCTTCATGTTTGTTATGGTGATGTCACGAGCTCTTACATCTAATGCTTTTCCTCTCCCTTGGATTTCCTTATTTCAGTTTCCTCCACTTCTTCGGTGAAATGGACCTCTTCTCTATCTTACTTGTTATTTCTATTCTTGAGCTTATGGCAATCTTTCCTGAAATGCTCATAGCATTGAATCTTAGCTGTGAGGACCAAATTTTCCAAACTTCCCTTTCCTTCCTGCAAATGTTTGAATCCTTTCATTTTAACCTTCAACATTTTCCCCCTCAACCTATCATCTTCTATCTTGCATAGAAACCACAAGTAATGGAATAACTTTCTTATCCTTGTAGATATTGGTTACCTTGTTCATCAGTTAGTGCATTTAGGACAAAGGATATCATTTCCTTATCCAAAATCATCTCTCCCATATCTTGTACCTGATATCTTATGAAGATATCCTTTCATCCTTTGATACCTTCAATTTGTGTAGATAGATCTAAGTGATATGACCTTTCTTATCGCATCTTCAGAGAATAGTTCTACCAGCTTATCATATATCTCTTTTGGATGTCTACAATCCTGCTATATGAAAAACATGCTTTTGACCTAGACTTGAGCATGAAACCCATGCTTTACATAAAATAATTTTTTTCTTTTCTTTTTTTTCTTTCTTTCTTTATACAAAGTATACAATGTCATGATTACAAATAGGTCTTTATGAAGACTGAACCTAGTTACAATTCCAACATTGGAGACATAGGTAATGAGATGGTTTGCAAGAGAATCAAGGATAATCTGTTTAGCCTTGACTTCTCATTTCTTGTATCTAGCCTTGATAGCAGCATTCGGATTTTCTAGTGGTTCAGCTACCTCACCTTCAACCTATTCTGGAGTACATCATGTTCCTCAAGAGTACTATCCAATCTTGCCTTCCATGGACCAAAATTAGAAACATCATTCAACTTCTCTTCATTCTTGAAGTAAAAGGACGACATCTTGATAGATTTCAACAAGAAGTAGAAGGGGCAACAAGCAATATTTCAGTAGTAAACAGAAGGAACAACAAGTGATATTTTCGCAGAAAATAGGAGCATCAAGTGATATTTCTGCTTAAAATAGTAGGAGCATCAAGTCATATTTCAACAGAAAATAGTAGGAACAAGAAGTGATATTTTAGCAGAAAATAGGAGTAGAAAGTGATATTTTAACAAAAAATAGAAGAGTGACAACTCTTATTTTTTTGGACATGTCTTCACCAAAGCTCTAATATCATGTTGAAAATCAGATATTCTATGTTGTAACAATTACTTATTCCAAAACTCCTTTTTTTTTGCTGCAATATTAGTTAAGCAATTGTAGATAGAACATAAACCAAATGCACAATTGAAGACAACTGAGAACAAGATAAGACAAAGGATTTAGGTCCAATGACCAGGGAAAAACCCACAACGAGAAAACCTAACAAGATTCTTCTTCTATTAGATACCAATTGTTCAGCAGAGATACAAAGTACAATGAAAGATCAAGAGAATGGGTAAGTTCACGCAAATCTGAACAAGTTGTGGCCTGAAGATCACTAGTAACAGCGACTGATGCAAAGATTGAATCAACCTTCAAGTTTTGCTCTTACTCTCCAAGTCTCCCTCTCTCACAATCTTCTTCAAGTCTCTCCAACTCTCTTTCTCTCAAGTTTGAATCCTTCTTTCACAATGAACAAGTAGTGAGAATGAGATGATATGAAGATACAAGAGGAGCAAGAAATTATGGTCATAAAGGAGCAATACACATGCTTTGAGGAGTTAAATATGCCATTTAGGGAGGTACACATGCTTTTGTAACTCATGCCATTAAGAAGGTGTGCATGCCTTTGTAACTGATGCCATTAAAGAGGTGTAAGAGGAATCTTTATTACATGCTTTTATTGTGAGTAAGAGGAATATGCCATGTCTTAATGAGTGCGTAAGAGAGAAAGTAACATATGCATTAATGAAAGTGTAAGAGAATATTTTATGACAAGACTTTAATGAGAGTGAAACATATCCATTGAGAGAGAGAGAGAGAGAGAGAGAGAGAGAGAGAGAGTTATGAACCTCACTTTATATTTCTCAATACTATCACAACTCCATGCTTGATCTTGTACAATCACTTAATGGTTACAACAAAATTTCTTTTAGGTCTCGAAACTACATCCCACACATAATTCTTCATAATAGACTCATACTCTTCGGCCATAACATCCTTCCAAACTTGCTCTTTAACTGGTTCTTCAGAAGTGGGAGGTTCAGCCTGTATGATAGAGGTCATAGCTACAACATACCCCTCGTATCGACATGGATTTATTCTTTCTCTAAAGGTACCTCTGGCAGCAACATGTCTCTCAACATCTTGTAATGTATCTCGAAGCCAAAGGGGTCACTTCCTAGTAGGAGGATCACTTGGAGGAGGATCCAAGGGGTCCATGGGATCATCAACAATATCCTTCTTAGATTCTTGCACGAAAGGACCTTCTAGTAGGTCCATGTCATCATCCTCCTCAACAGGAGGGGGCGAAGGAAGGTCCCTTTCTTTTATGAGGGCAACATCTTCGTCGAAAGTCACATTCCTACTGAACTCGATTTTCCTTTGACCAAATATGTATATTTTGAAGGCTTCAGAATTTTCACAATATCCAACAAATGTACCTTTCTTTCTGTGGCTTCCAACCAGCCCATCTCTGCAAATCCGCATTGCCCATTGCTAACAATACGAGCCATCCCTCTCGGCCTCCTCTCATAGACCCAACCCCATCCTATTTGCATCCTTCTCACCTTTCCTCCTTGCCTGCTTCGAACCCTCCATTCAAATCTCCAAACGTTTCCTATGTTGCTCCTCTACGTGCGTCCCGCCCGTCATCAACCTTCGACTTGCCATCCTTCAGCGCTGTTGTTCCCCACTGATCCAGATTTAAACAAGAACACAACAAATTACAGAGATAACCATAAATACAGAGATACAACAGAAATAATACTTCATTTCATTAATGTAAGATACTGAAATATGCTTACAAACAAAAACGGAAATAAACTAGCTTGGGCGATGGTAGCTTATCTCTGAGGAGAGATGTGGCGGCTACATGCCTCTGAACTGTGTTACAATGAGGCTTGAAGGCCTATTTATTGTTGAGAAACAATGGAAAGCCCTAAACATCCAAAAACCTAACCCTAGGAGATGAAACGCCAAACTGTGGGCCCCATTTTGAGTAAATTGGTACATCAACTTCCCGAGGTCGTAACTTTGGACTACGATCTCCGTTTGACGCGCTCAATATCTCGTTAGAAAGATCGATATGAAGACTACAGCTTTGAAAAGAGCAACATGGGTCCATGGACCCATGTTGCTCCCAATTTTCCCAAAAAACATCGTTTATGGCCTCAAAACGGCTTCGAAAGTTCAGGACCCAAAAAACTGCTAAAAATAGTAAATTGTGCTAAAATTAAGGACACTGAAAAATTGAAGGAGACAGCTGTGGAGGTCAAAGTGGGATAGGTGGGTGACCACCAACATCCACCTAGATCACCCACGTACTGGAGTCTCCTCGCAGTGAGCCCTCAATCGAACCCTTTCTGCCGTTCATCGACCTACACTTGCATACAATAGCAAAACCATTTCGATTGTTTGTGATTTTTTTGGGTAGGGTTAGCATTCACTTTCATTCTTTTTTATTTGTAATTCTATGCCTTAGGGTAGATTAGACTCATTAAAACTTTAAACGATTTCGATTTTGTTTTCATTTTTATTTTTAATTTTTTCACCTTTTTTATTTATTTCATTTTTTCACTTTTTATTATTAACTTATGATTTTAAATTTTTATTTTTTTCATTTGAGAAAACATTAAAGAATCGTTAAAAACCCTAAAAAATAAAAAAAATAAAAATCTAAAAGCTAAAACATTTTAAAAACAATTAAAAAAGTTTGTTTGTTTGTTTGTTTTTTTTTCTTGGTGACATTTGATTTTTTACTTTTTATTTTTTTTACAAAATTCAAACAATATAAAAAAATTGAAAAAATTCTAAAAAATTAAAAACATCTAAAAATTTTATTTTTTTGTGTGACTTTAAAATTTGGAATAAAATAAATTAAAGGACTTGCGCTTTCACATTAAGTATTTTTTAATGTGGCCAATGGCCCATTAACAATCTATTTTATTGATTTGTTGATTTGTTTTCCTCATTTTTCACATTAAATTAAGTTCCTAAGGAATAATTAAATTGTTTATTTGAAGTTCCTTAGTGTTATTTGGTGATTAAATGCATTTTTAATATTTCTCTATTGTCAAGTGTGATTAATGTTTCAAAAGTTATGTTGGCAATAAGAGAAAATTAATTAATTATGGATCTCAGTAATTAATCTAGAATATTTGGCATGATAAAGTTTTGAGCAGTTTACATCTAATCATTCATGATTGTCCTTATTCATCACATTTGTAAATTGTTCTGTCTGACTTGTTATTATTTAGTCTATTGTTAATTCAAATTGAAGGCATTGGTATGTAGTCATTTATATCTTGTTATTGTGTCTTATTTTAATCCATCTGTTTTAATTGACCGAGACCTATTACACATTCGTCAAGTTGTCCATCATCAAAATCTCCTAGAGCCTGTATTTCATAGGGTATCCTCATCCATTTGCCTTAGGGACCAACTCCCTTGACTTGTCTAGGAGAGAGTCTAAACGGAGTGAGTAATGATTAAGAGTGACAACCCTTACTCTGAGCGTTGTCGCGGTGCCTAGACACATTGTGCGATAATAGTTCACGTCTTGTGAACTTAGAAAATAATCGATCGAAGAAAAGAACTGTGTATTCAAACATTGACATTTAGAAGTGCGCTCTCAGAGATACATTGATAAGTAAAGCCAGAAGTAAAACTGCGTGGATAGTCTTGTGGGTGCTCAATTATTGAACCCTTCCTGTGATCATCCACGCAAACCTGTGATCATTTTAGAGTTATCATTCTTTCTGCCTGATTGAAATCGTGATGTTGTGATGATCTTGGACATGTAAATACAATCTGGTGGATTTGTATGGGTAAATACAATGCAAACATTTAATTTGTGGAACACGATTTTTGTGGAATGCAGACTCCTGTTTTATACATACAACATAGTGATATTACATCAAGCACTATTCAAATATTTGGAATATGTGGACCTATGATATGTTGAATACCTAGCTGCAAACTTGTTGATGTTAGAACCTATGGTGCTTCCCTGACCTAGAACTGGTGCAGTGAAACGTTGAATAGTGAAGATGAGCTTTCATCAGTGATACGATTCATTACAGTGATACTGTGTGGCAGGTGTAGTGAAAAAATCGTTGGAGCCTAGAACTGTGAGTAGTGTGATCTTGGAGGAGCCCAAATCTGCAACATTACAATTTCGGTGAAGCCCAGAATTGTGGGTATTTCAATCTCAGTAAAGACTAAACCAAGGTAGCATGGGTCAAGGGTTAAATGTAATATTCCTAATTAGCCATGGCTAATTGGAATATTCGATTTTGCTCAATTTTGCCTTCTATAGTTATTTATAAATAAAAAGGTGAGGAAAGGGGGACATAACTCACTTTTTGAATAAAGTCACTCCCTAGTAGCCCAACTTTGTAACTTAAAAGGGGAGCCAAGGGGGCCAAAGGACCACATTAGAGAAGGGGGCCCACGTAGACACTTGGAGGGACTGCACAGATGGAGAGGAGCACATGGCAAGAGAGAGGCTACGTTGGAGGAGGTGGGCCTTAGGGTTTTGTGAGAGGCCAACGCTATAAAGGAGAGATGAACCTCCTCATTTTGGGAGGGGATTATGTTGCATTTGAGCTAGTCACTTCGACTTAGAGCACATTCACTGTTTAGCCTGTTTGCAGCACTGTTTAGTGCATCGAGTGTCTCTGTTCGGAGATCTCACCCTTAGCTCCGGGGGACTTCGAGTGCCTGCTCGAGCAAGGTAGTTTCATCAGTCTTTTACAGGAGGATCGATCTTTGGAGTTGAGGAGGAATTGAGCATTTTGATGATTGCGCAGTCTTGAAAGAGGAGGACGTTGTCTCTTTTGGTAGGAGCTCTGGATTGGGTTTATGTGGAGGATTTGAGCTTGGAGATTGAGCAAGGGATCAACCCTTGCATATTGGAGGATTTTGGCAGAGTCTGGGGCAGAGTTTTGGAGGATTCTCTTTAGTGGTCGCGCAGAGCCTTGAGGGATAGCGTAGATCCTCAAAGGGGTGATTTTCGGGGGTCAGCGATTTTAGAAAAGCTTTCTGGGCTTTTTTGGGTTTATTGAGCAGAGGCTGATTTCAGAGTTCCAACATTTTCTGAGGAGGGGAACAACCCCAAATCCTCACTTGATTCCAGTAGTAGCAGCAGCACAACAGTTCTCCGATAGCTTGGATGTAGTTCAGAGAGAGGCCATTTGCTTACCATTCTGAGTGTATTTCTTCACTTGCCTTGTGCAAGTCGAGGTGCTATCTTTCTGATCACCGCTTGTACTCTATCCATTACTCAGTATAATAAAATGGCTTAGCATTTCTCTCTGCATTTCTTGAGTATCTGCTTATATTCCATGTATACATTATTGTATGTTGCACTACTGTTATTTTTATCTTTTTGAGCTTCCCGGCTACTATACCCCTTGTGTGTTTTTCTCCTATACTCTTAGACAGAGTCTGGAAAGGGCCAGGTAGCCTCCAGATCTCATCCTCTTTTCAGAGGCGACATATCTGGTAAACGCCCTCCCAGTCCATCTCTGGTTGGAGTTTGCTTGTGTTTGAGGGATATCCCTGAAAAGGGATATTACAGTGGTATCAGAGCATAGATCTGGTTGAGCTTGTGGAGCTAGCAGTCTATGACACTGGGGGAGAAGCCCTACATCTGTTATAGAGGTAGGAAATACAGAGATATTGAGCTTAGGTTGGAGAACACCTACGGAGAGGGAGACTGTGTTCGGGTGATGGACATAGAATAGGAGGAGCCTGTGGTGTACGCAAAGCAGGAGGATCCGATGGTAGATGAGGACGGGAAGAGATTTGCGGACATGCTCCTCAAATCAATGCAGGATCTGTCGAGGCAGATCGAGGTGATGGGGCAGAGATTCTCGACGGTGGAGGCTAGACAGCGTGAGAACCCATGGGTTTTCGAGGTTGGTGAGGTATCAGGTACATCCCACCATTTGCCAGAGTAGGGTGCCACTCAACGTGATACTACTCAGCAGATGGCCTCACATGCCCCTACACGCTCTACCATGCCCACTTTCCTAGGAGTAGGTACGAGGGCCGGAGCCCAATCATATGGGCGATTATTTTGCAGAGTACCATGCCTATGGGCAGGAGTTCAGGGATGCCCCCTCATTCAGAGACTTTGTTCAGCTCCAGCGGGATAGTAGACCCCACAACTACCACAGGGGATACCAGCATTATCATGATGGAGACACCCACCACACAGCTAGTAGATTCCACTTGCCTACGTTTGATGGTTCATCAAACAATTCGGCAAAGTCTTGGGTGGAGAAGCTGGTCATCTATTTCCAGCTTAACCAGATATCGGAGACAGAGGCCATCAAGGTGGCGACATTACATTTGGATGGTGAGGTACAAGACTGGTGGTTCCATGGGATGGTTACTCTCGGACACTCCACAGTGACGACATATGCCGAGTTCACCAGGAGATTGATAGAGAGGTTTTGACTGGAGGGATCTGGAACAACACTTTGTTGAGCTGACGAGGCTCAAACAGACCGAGAGCCCAGAGACCTACATTGCAGACTTCTTGAGGGTTTCAGTGATGGTGCCAGATCTATCCGTGGCGCGGAGGATCTACATGTTTGTTGAGGGGTTAGCAGAGCCACTTTGGGGTCTAGTCAGATCCACTAGATCAGCCACACTCTAGGATGCTATTAGCAGGACCCAAGACTTACAGGATGCCTTACCCAGGACCCGGACACCTTACCCCCAGAGACAGGTTTTCCAGCCTAAGGGGAAGGATATGAAGATTCCACCTCCAAAGGGGAATCCAGGACGAGCACAGATTGATGATGATGCCAGGAGGGAGTTGAAGAAGAAGCGGTTGTGCTTTACCTGTTAGGAGCCGTGGGCATCGGGACATAGATGTGCTGCTGGTAAAGCACATTTTATTGAGGTCTTCTCTGAGAGCAACGGGGAAGAGGATGAGGAGGATGATGTGGAGGCAGGAGATAGTCATGCCGCGTAGGACCCTTTGCCACCTCCACCACCAGCAACAGGTGGTGCAGCTTTTGCACCTACCAGAGGGGCCCTTGCAGCGTTGTGAGGAGTTCCCAAATATTTGACGCTACGCTTACGGGGGACAGTACATGGCCAGCAAGTATCAGTTTTGGTTGACAGTGGGGCAAACCACAACTTCATCGATGCACAAATGGTTGAGTGGAGAGGTATACAGACAAAGAGCTTCAGTGACAATGGGCACCTACACACTGACTGGCCACTTTTTCGTGGTCAATATTCTGGACACCAACATGATACTGGGTGTTCAATGGCTTATCACTCTAGGGAAGGTTACGACAGATTGGAAGGCCCTAAAGATGGAGTGGGATGATGAGAAGACAAGGAGGCATGAGAAGATACGGGGACAGCACACATATCCGCCTCAAACTGTTTCAGCTCATTGGATGGAGGCAGTCTTCCAGAAGGGACACATAGAGTGGGCAGTGGAGCTGCGTGCATCAGAGGCAGGGACTACAGGGCAAACGGTGCACCCAGAGATACAGTCCATCCTTGACCAGTATGTGTTAAGTTTAGGTATGTTCTATGCTAGAGCAATTTATTTAAATTTTCATAGTTAGCAATCACATCAGCATTATGATAAACTGCAGATAGAACATAAATACAAAACGCAGAAGACAAGCCAAGACAAGAGGAACAAGATAGGCGCGAGCCAGGGACAAAACCCCAATGTGTGGGGAAAACCTTTGATTAAATCTTCTTTTTCTTCAAAGTTCGCAGAGAGAGAGAGAGAGTATTCCAACAGAAGTCAATACTTTGACTTATCTAGATCTAGCATAAATCATTTCGTATCATGATGAGATCAGTTGAAGACATTCTGCTTCAACTGATTCTCAAGGTGACTCCTTCACCTATCATCGTGCTGCATCTCATCCATTTGCTACACCTTACTGTGTAGCACCATCATGCTGCATCCAGCATCATCATACTGCTCATGAACACTGTGCTGCCCATACATCATGTTGTCTATGATCTCATACAACATCATTATGCTGTCCTTTATGTCCATGTCATGTTACAGCAACATCATACAACCATCTAATAGCTTTAGATCTCAACTGTATAATGCATGACAACTTCATATATTATGGTAATAGTCTGAGCCCTCAAATACCCATACGAAATGCTGACTGTGGTGTTATGGCCTGTGGCCTAACACACAGTCTTCCTGTAGCAGCATAAACAATATACTTGTTCTTCCAATGATACCCCAACAGGTTTGTTCCACTGCTCCTTTTAACTCAGCCTTCTAACAAGAAGAAATCACGCTCACATAGTTGTAACGGGGATGCTCAAATAGTCCCTTAACCTTGCTGTATTATGGTTCCTTCTACTGCGGCTATGACACATGGTTGTACTGCGGTTTGAACAGCAGATCTGGTCTCCTTCTTACCAGCGTATCAGGGCCTCCTTATTACAGCGTATAGGGTTGCTGATCAATCCTTCATTTGCTGCGGATAAGGTCTTTTCATAACAGTGGATAAGGCCTCTTCTTTTCCTGTGTATTCATGCCTCCTTTGCTGCATAAAGCACTTGACGATTGTGGCCCTAGGGCACCCTTAAATGCTGTGGTTAAGTCTCCCCTTTTGGACAGCGTCTTAATTTCCTTTAGAACTGCTTGAGGGAGCCTTCTAGGACTGTGTATAACAGGTTGCACAATTGTGTGTTAGGATGGCTCCATTTGACTGTCTCCTTTGCATGAACATGACTGTGTTGTAGATGTATTAGGGCTTCTTCAATAGACTAAGTCACCTGACACGGGGATTCGGGACACGTAGGATTCGAGATTCGTGGTGTCGGATTCGGACACGCTGACCCCTCAGAACAGGACACGTTAGGACACGTTATATATTATTTTATTAAATATATATATATATATTTATATTTAAAATATATATAATATTATTATAATATTATAATAAAAATTAGATATTATTTTTCTTACACAATTTTAATTAATGATACAAATTTATTGATTTCAAACATAGATCTTGATTCTTAATCTATAACTATTAGCATGCATAGTACATACAAAATTCAAATAAATGTCAATGGTACTAGTCACATAAATGATAAATCTATTACTATCCTTACTCATTGCCTTGAAATCATTATTTTAAGAATTGGGTGATAGAATTTGTGGTGGAAACATGGAAAACATCTCATTTACTAAAGCTTACTAATAAAAGAAAATTATTACTAATAAAATAGTATGCACATGTAATTTCTAAAACATTCAAAAATATAATTTAAACAATTAAAAATTACATATCAATTTTTTGCATTTTAAAATAAATTTACACAAATTTGATCTCTCTGCTCATTATATATGGGTGATTAAAATAGATTATTTTAAATTTTAAAAATGTAATCGCAAAAGCTACAAAACAAAAGTGATAATATTGAAATTCTGAAATCTCTATGTACTATGCAATAATCAAAATAGTAAAATTTCGTTTAGTCGCACTAAAAATAACTCATATATATATATATACTCCTTTATTAAAAGTCAAACCTGTTACCCTCTGGTTGCTGCGTGGAGCTTGCCCAGCTTATAGAATACATATATATATTTATTATATATAATTATCGTCAGTATTTCTATATTTATTATGGTATATCTATCGTTGAAGTTGCGGGTCGTTTAACATTCAGAAGCGAACTTTTGGGCAACTTGGGACTTATCGAAGGTTTTGCTCGATGACTCCACACTAACTCATCAGCATCTCGAATGGTGACGCCAGGTGTGTAGTTGTTCCCGGTCCGACGGCACTATGGCAGTTTTTCCCGCCGTGACGGTAACCTGGACCTCCAAGACATATATATATATACTCCTTTATTAAAAATCAAACCTGTTATGCTCTCGTGGTTGCTGCGTGGGGCTCGCCCAGCTTATAGAATACATATATATTTTTATATATATCTCCTGGTTGCTGCGTGGGGCTTGCCCAGCTTATAGAATACACATATATTTATTATATATAATTATCGTCAGTATTTCTATATTTATTATTGTATATCTATCATTGAAGTTGCAGGTCGTTTAACATTCAGAAGCGAACATTGGGGCAACTTGGGACTTATCGAAGGTTTTTCTCGATGACTCCACTCTAATTCATCAGCATCTCGAACGATGACGCCAGGTGTGTAGTTGTTCCCCGTCCGACGGCACTGAGGGTTGTTCCCGCCGTTACGGTAACCTGGCCCTCCAAGACGGCAATACCAGGTGGAATTTTACGAGGCCAACATCCGATATCTACCTTTCCTTCTAATTCTTAAAACCTGCACCGAGTCAGCGCAATAGAATAAAATGCACACAAAAATTTCTATACACCCGCAAACACCAGCAAACCTCCGCCTTTTAACCCGCGCACGAGGACTCGTTTCAAAAAATGCAGACACGATTCGATTTTTCGTGACACGTACATGACACGACGTGGCAAAAAAGGACACGACGTGTCATCCAAAAAGGACACGAATCCGTACCGAATCGTGTCGGATTCGATGGATTCGGGATTCGTGACCCCTTTAGAGCGAATCCGGTTAGATAGTCAATAGAGAATAGATTAGTTTCTTTGGACAGCGTTTAAGCCTCTCCTTACTGCGTTCTGGAGGCTCCCTTGACAGCGTAGATGAGGGCTGCTGATTGACCTGTGGCTAGGGCACTTGGGCTCCAATCAGACTGCGGCTGTACCTTCTTTGACTGCAGTTAGGGTATGGCTAGACCAGCCTCTAGAACAGCGTATTCTCCTCTAGATCTCTCTGTCCACAAAACCCAAACAAGTGGAGAGAGATCACGAGAGGTGTGTGTAAAATGTCTTAAAGTCCTCTTCTATTTATACCAAAAACGAGGATGATGAATAGACACGTCGGTTGGGCTTCTAGAGCCTACATAAGTGCTGGTCGGCTTAATAATAATTATATAAACAAAAT